>CAUYRT010041619.1:0-20986 GCA_963574885.1 Lepilemur ruficaudatus
GTAGATGCCCAGTAATGGGATAGCTGGATCAAATAGTAGTTCTATTTGTATCTCTTTAAGGTATCTCCATATTGCTTTCCACAGAGGTTGTATTAGTTTGCAGTCCCACCAGCAGTGTAGGAGTGTTCCTGTCTCTCTGCATTCATGCCAACATTTACTGTTTTGGGACTTTTTGATAAAGGCCATCCTCATTGGAGATAAGTGATATCTCATTTTAGTTTTTATTTGCATTTCCCTGATGATTAGAGATGTTGAGCATTTTTTCATGTTTTTTGGCCATTATTCTGTCTTCTTTTGAAAAGATTTTGTTTATGCCCTTTGCCCACTTTTTGATAGGGTTGTTTGGTTTTTTCTTGGTGATTTTCCTGAGTTCTAAATAGTTTCTAGTTATCAGCCCTTTATTGGGTGTGTAGTTTGGGAAAATTTTCTCCCATTCTGTAGGTTGTCTGTTTGCTCTCGTGACAGTTTCATTGGTTGTGCAGAAGCTTTTTAATAGTAGTTAGATTTTTACAAAATAATGTACATTTTTAAGTGTATCTAATTGAAATTTCTTGAATATGGCCTTATTTGATTATAGCTAAATTAATGTGGCCTTCCAACATGAAAAGATTCCCCACCCCTGCTCTGGAGGATACCTTTCAGAGTGACCTGATTCTGATTTTATGGAGGCTGTTTGGAACTCTTTAAATTGTAGATCACTGATAACAATTCTAAATAGTTCTTGTTTGTATACAGACAAGTTTTGTCCTATCCGATAGAGGTTTATTTCCCTCCCCTGTGGAACAAGCAGTTTTCTTCTATTTGCATATTCATGTAAATATTCCTGATCTCTAAGTGTGTCTACTCACCAGATTCTCTTTTGAACTAGCTAAAACATCTGCCTGGTTTCCTCATTGATTAATTACTAAGTATAATAAAATCTTTAAAAGGTATTCTTTTTTTACATCTGTGTGAAAGTAATGACTTTATCTTATGAAATGTTATCTTTTAATATAATGCCATAAAATAAAGGACAAGAACAAGAACACCACTAAAGACCTTGGGGAAAGGGAAGACTCGTGAACTACTAGGAGGTGGGTAAGAGGAGAGTACAGAGAGAAGACAGAAGTATGATGAGGATTATGGCTACAAATTACCCTTATCTGATCACTGTACATTATATGTATCACAACATCACTATTTACCCTGTAAATATGTATAATTATCATATGTCTACTACAAATTTTTTTAAAATCATAAAAACAAAAGTTCCAAAAAATGTATATGCATTTCAGAGAAATGTCGCTGACAAAAGATTGCCAAACATTTTAATAATCCAGAACCTACAAATTAAAACATGGTGTAGCATATATTCTAATAGATTGACCATAATTAGATTTTAATGTTCAGTCTTGAGAAGGGTTTGACAAAATGGACAATCATTTTGTATTGGTGGAGCTATAAAGGACCAGCTAATTTTGAGATTAAACTTTTCTAATTTAGAATTATATGCTTACTTACTCAGATATTCTGTTTTTATGTATCGACCTGAGAAAAATACTACTACATATGAACAAAGATAAATGTACAAAATGTTCATTATAACATTTTATAAAGGATAAATATTGGAGACAAATGTTAGGCCATTTTTATTCTGTGAAATATTATTCTGCTATTAAAAAAGAGGTAGAGCTAAGTTATTAATATGGATAAGTCTTTATTTCATGCAGTTAAGTGAAAAATGCATGCTGCTAATCATATATACAGTCTAATCCTATTAATGTCAAATATTTATATATCTTATAAGTATATGTGTGTGCGTATATATGAGTGTATATATACACACACACATATAGGTAGATAGAACATAGATATAGGTATATGTATGTGTTTTTTAATTAAATAAATATACATCAAACATTTTTTAATTAAAAAATCATCTTTTTCTTTAATGTTCTGCAGTGAACCTTTATCAAATATCAAGTGACCAAGTATGTGAGTCTTTTTCTGGGCTCTATAATAAGTACCACAGTCCTATTTGGTTTTTCCTGCACCAATATCACAGTCTTAATGTGTCTTTCTGGTAAGTTTTGACATCTGCAGGTATTCCAAATTTATTCTTCAAGCATGTACTGCCTATTCTTGATCATGAACATTTTCTTTTTTCTTTTTTTTTAACTGGTTATATCTGGGAGGTTCATGGAACTCATCAAAGTTGGCTGGGGAACTTTCTCATTATACTGCTGGAATTTTTTTTCTCAAACATTCTTCAAGAATTCACCTATTTTCATGTGAAGAATAAATAAAATAATTGACTGACAAGATGTCTACTATTGGCTTCATGCAAAGCATGCTGAGTCATCATAATATACCCAGTATGATTTAAAAGTATGATTAATTATATGTCCTTGAAGAGTTACTTTTTAAAAATCTATATTACCTACTATGGAATCTGTCAATATATTATTTATAACCTGAAAAATTTCCCTTAATTTTCCTACTTTTTTCTTAATTTAAATATAATTTTCTTTATTTCTTAATTTCAATGTTTTATCTAAAGTTGAAAATGCAGACTAAACATGATAATATAAGATTATGAGTAATTTTTCCACAAGAACTATATTTAAACTATACATTAGCTCCCACATATTACAAATGCAGGATGAGAAGATGAGCTAAGGTGATTCAAAAAATACTCAACTGACTTTGATATTAGCAAAGCTTTAACGATATTTCTACCTTATCCATTTATATCCCAACACTCAAATGTGTCATAATGCTTTGACAGGTCTCATCTCCAACTGTAAAAATGACTTCAGAGTCCCTTGACATTTTAATGTCTAGATTTACATAAATAGATTTTACAAAAGGAATAGAAAAGAGAAGCAGAGTTTAAGAGTTCTTTCAATTTTTGCTTGATTGGGTATATGAAGTGTGGGATTTTAGAATACCTGAGAAAACTAGAAGAAGGCTAATGATCTCAATTCTTCTAATAATTTTTGGGAACTATCTGGACATTTTACCATAGATCCTGATCTGGAAGTGTGTGTATATATATATAAAAAATATTTTTTTCCAGTGCAGAAAAAGATTCCATTATATTCATGAATCCATTTTTTTAAATAGAATCCTGAAAGACACTTTAAAACAGTAATTCTGCTTTGTATCTTTTTTTTTCCAGAATATTATCAGGGTACAAATGTTTTGGTTACATAAATTGCTTTTGTACTGTTTGAATCCATGTACCATAAAGTTATGTGTGCCCATCACCCAGATAGTGTGCATTGTTCCCATTAGGTGTGATTTTACCTGTCCCTTTCTCCCTCCTCTTACCTGCTAGATTTCAATGACTGTTATTTCCATATGTGCACATAAGTGTTGATCAATTAGTTCCAATTTAATGGTGAGTGCGTATGGTGTTTGTTTTTCCGTTCTTGTGATACTTCACTTAGAAGAATGGTCTCCAGTTCCAATCTGAATTACAATAAAATATAATCTGCTTTTCAACTATATTTTTATTTAAGTATCTCAGAATGGGTCAATTATCACATTTAAACAATACAACCATGCACTTGCAAACCGGTCATTTCATTTCTTAACATAAATACCATTTGTCTCATATCTGTTTGTTAGCTGCAAAGCAATCCTTTATAACTTTTTCTTCACCTTTAAGAAAATAAAATCCAGCAGTAATGAAAATACTGAGGGACTACTTTGTATATATGCAATTGGAAGCTTGCTGGGATCCATTACTGTCCCATAAATTATCTACCAAAGCATAGTGGGATTAATTAGAACTATTACATGAATCTCAAGAGTAAATATTTTTCTTTGGTATCAAATGAATGTAACTACATTAGACACACAAATCATCTTTCCCTACCAGTTAATCAGTTCTTCTAAGGCAGTACAATAAATCCCAACTGAGGCTGTATATGCACCCTAAGGATTTAGAATCTCATCCTGATTTTAGAAACATAAAAACCATTAGGAAATTGTTTATATTTTCCCTATATTCTCAAAAATATGATAAGCCCAAGAGATTAAGACATCAAAGTGGAACCAAATGGCTAAAGTCTAATGTCATCGATTGGTTGGCTTCATATTCCTTCTTTCTAAGAGTCATTAAAAGGCTATCATTCTTTCTTGCTTCCTTGCTTTTTTTTCTTTCTTTCTACTTTTTGATATTTTCTGTGTGTAGTCCACATTTCACCGAGTTTGAAGTTTAAGTTAACATGGCATTTATAAGAAGAAGTTTTTCATTATTAATTGGCAAGATACGTTACATATAGCATTTGTTAAAGATTGAAGATATAGGACAGCCTCTTTGTTAAACCTTCCAGAAGAAAAGCTACCTAGTAATTGGTATGCAATCTGTTCCCATGGCTTTTTATGGCATGTATTGACACTTGTCCTTAGCTCAACTCTTTCTCAGAGAATCCTGATCTTCTGTACAAGCTCATATCTGCTATTTCAAAGAGCTGTTGTGAGGGCACACAGCACAACCTTAAAAACAAAAACAAAAAAACACTATAAATATATTTATTTATTTTTAAGTTTCAGAATATTATGGAGGTACAAACATTTTGGTTATGTATAATGCCTTTGCCTAGCCCAAGCCAGAGCTACAAGCATGCCCACCCCCCAAACAGTGCACTCTGCACCCATGAGTTGTGAGTTTACCCATCACCACCACCTCCCTCCCACCCACCTGGCACCTGGTGAGTATTACTTCCACATGAGTATCTAAGTGTTGATTAGTTAGTACCAATTTGATGGTGAGTACATGTGGTGTTTGTTTTTCTATTCTTTTTTTTTTTTTTGGCTTTATTTAAGTGTAATTTACATGTCATGTCTTTACTCCATTTTAAGTGTACAATTAAATGATTATTAGTAAATTTACCAAGTTGTACAGCTATTCACATAAATCAGTTTTAGAGGGTTCCCCAACCCCCATTGAGACCCCTAATACCCATCCCCAAATACACTTCAAGCATGCCCCTCCCCTTCACAGTGCTCACCACATCCCCCGGATGTGGGTTGTGATACCTCACTTCACAGGATGGGCTCTAGCTCCACCCAGGATATAAGAAGTGCTAGTTCACCATTGTTTTTTATGGTTTTTTATACCACATTTTATTAATCCACTCATGTATTGACAGGCACTTGGGTTGTTTCCACATCTTTGCAAAATGTTGGGAAATCTCTTATAGACATCAGCCTAGGCAAATAATTTATGAAGAAGATTCCCCAAAGCAATCACAGCAGCAACAAAAATAAATAAATGGAGCCTGATCAAATTAAAAAACTTCTGCACAGCCAAGGAAACTATCATTAGAGCGAATAGACAACCTACAGAATGATTTCATTAGTGACCTTAACAACTTTTTCAAAACTAAACAAAGGCATCACTCATATATCCTCCCAGTGGCAGGAGAATAGTTGTGGTGGCATTAAACTGTAAATACGATAGGTTTAAATATCCACTCCTTCCTTCCATGTTGTCAAGATCGCATATTAATAATTAGAAGAGACCAGCAAGGCAGTTCAAACCAGTCACAATCAGGTATACTATGCTTCACTTTTTCCAACCTGTGCTCAAATGCCTCAGTGACAGGGAATTTAACCTTTGAAAGCAGCCATTCACAACTCTTACATTGGTCATTTCCTAATGACGAGCAAGATCAACTTTATATTTCAACTTAATTGGTTCACATCTGATATCTATATCTAAGTGTTCGGAATTTTGGAGTTAGATTATACTATTTCTTCCATATAATAATCCTATAAATATTTTCACACAGCTCTCATGTCCATGTGTGAATTATCTTCTTACCATGCCATCTGAAGATCCTTCCGTCAATCTTAAAATGATTGATAGCACTTGAGCTCCTTGTTTCCTTTCCCAGCCTGCTCATAATTTTCTTTTGATACCTAGAAACTTTGGAAATAAAAACTCTGGCAATTTATCCTTAAAATACATATATTTATGTATCTATCCTTATGATAGCCATAAAATTATAAATATCATTTATCCTTAAAATACACTTGTAAGTTTTGATTATTAACTGATATCCTTTTTGTTTTTATCTAATAAATCTCAATTTATATAATAAACATCAAAGACTTCTTACACTATTAATATAAATTTATTAAAATTGTAGGATTAATTTTATTTTACATGTCTCTGAATAACATTTAGCTTTCTGACATTTCATTAAATGTAATTAAAATATGCTATTCCTATCCTTCTTGAGGTGCATTTGAGATCACTTCTGTATAAACAATGATGCAAGTTTAAATAATTTGACTGTGTTATATTAACAGAACCATCTGTTCAGTTCATAAAATGCTTTGCTTTATAATACAGGTTCTGTAATGTAGCATAGATTAAATATGAAACAGGAGAGCATAAAAGATAAATTTTATATCTCATAAATATAATAGATTCCTAGATGACCTAATTTATTTAGGATGTGGAGAACAGCCAAAATCTTCTTGATTTTAGAGAAAACTCAGCAGTCTGAACTTTTTATTTTTGCCTGGTTTGGATAAATTGGCTTAATACTTTTTTTCAGATTGGAAAAATGCAACATAATTTCCCCTTTCTTTTCTAGCAGTCTATCAAAATTCTTCTGTACCTGTCTAAAGGATATTTTATTCTATCAAATTACAAGTTTTTATTCCTCACCTACGTTACAAATAAGCCTGGTTCATACCAGTGATATTGAGTTCCAGAGATGCTGTCATCTACTTTCCTTATCCAACCTTGTCATATCACCAGACGATGAGGTTGCTCTAGAGTAGGAACATGATTGGTTGGAGAACGGGCCTCTTAAATTTAGCACCTGCTCTACTTCAGTGAATGGTACAAAGTCTGACAAGAGAATACTCCGTAATTGTTTCCAAGGTGTACTGCTTAACAAATAATATTTGAATAATACCAACAGCAGATGTTTTTAACCTTCCAGAATATCATTTTTCTGTGTGTTTTCATGGTCACCACTTCTTAGCTTTTACAGTTCTCTGGCTTTCAGGTATAGCTTGTTTCTATTGTGGCTCACACTACCTGCTATCAAGACAACGACTAGAAACAGGGACAATTCTTACTGATAGTTTAAGAAATAAACAACTTTCCCCAAAATGTCAATGAAGTTGCATACTGGCCAAGTTTTTTAGCACAAAAAAGTGTTTGATTTATTTGTAGAGTTATTATTTCTTTCCTTAGATCACATTATCCACCAGATAATTTTATCCTTGGATAACGTTAGTGAATATCTTACTTTTAGGAGGACCTCAGAAAATAATTATTATCCAGCAGTTCTGTCAAAGTCTTAGTTAATTTGCCAACACAGACATAAGCACTTACAAGGCAATAATTCAAATTGCAATGCAAGTCTTAAACCGTCAATTCACAGATCACTCTTTCCAAAAATGAATGTGATATAAAAAGTAACTCAAAAATTTCAATTAGATTATAAATACAGTCTGTGACTCAGGCCCTATCTTAGCATGGGAAGTTTTAATTTGATTCATTTTCCTTTTGAGAGGAATTATTTGATGCTGTCTCGGTGTAATAAAGATCAGTGCCAAAACCCTGTTTCCAAACCTACCAATTTTTTGTTGTTTGCTTATGTATTTTTAAACAAGTTATTCACTCTCTCTCTTAACCTTGGAGTTTTTATGTTTCTTTTAGGTATATAGTGTGTGCATATGGGGGGGTGTATGTGTTCTTACTGAAATACCAGTCCCATGTAATGTTGACAGTGGGAGAAGGAGTTGATAATGAGAACAACCAGGGGCTCAGCAGCAACAAATAGGTTGATTAGTTAGTGGCTGATAACAAACATAAAAATACAGTCAATGTTCACAAATCCATACCCCAAATTTGTGCCCATTAGTAGAGAAGTGGGTTAAGTAAACTATGATGTTATCAGTTACCATGGAAAAAATACACCATTTAAGTCTCCATCAAAATACCAACATTGTATTTCACGAAGCTAGAAAAAATAACTCTATACTTTGTTTGGAACCAGAATAGCCCAACTAGGCAAAGAAATCTTAAGCAAAAAGAACAAATCTGTAGACATCACATTACCAGACTTAAAACTATACTACAAGGCTAATGTAAACAAAACAGCATGGTATTGGCACAAAAATAGAGACATAGACCAATGAAATAGAACAGAAAACCAAGATATAAAACCATCCACATATAGCCAACTGATCTTTCACAAAGAATGCAACAATATACTCTGGGGAAAAGAAGTCCTATTCAATAAACGGTGCTGGGAAAATTGGATAACCACATGCAGAAGAATGAAACAGGGTCCATATCTCTCACCCCTCACAAAAATTAATTTAATATGGATAAAAGACTTAAATGTAAGGCATGAAACCATAAGAACTCTAGAAGAAAATGTTAGAAAAAGTTTTCTAGATATCAGCCTAGGCAAAGAATTTATGAAGAAGACCCAATGGCAATCATAGCAATAACAACAATAAATAAACGGAGTTTTTTAAATTAAAAGGCTTCTGGATAGCTAAGGAAATAATCAACAGAGCAAACAGACAACCTATAGAATGTAAGAAAATATTTGTGAGGTATACACACAATAAAGGGCTAATAACCACGGTCTACAAAGAACTCAAGCAAATCAGCAAGAAAAAAAAAACAATCCCATTAAAAAGTGGGCAAAAGACATGAACAGAAGCTTCTCAAAAGAAGATAGACAAATAGTCAATAAGCATTGAAAAAATGTTCAACATCACTAATCATCTGGGAAATGCAAATTAAAACCACAATGAGGCCTGGAGCCATGGCTCACTCCTGTAATCCTAACATTCCGGGAGGCTGGCTGAGTATTTGAACTCAGGAATTTGAGACCAGCCTGAGCAAGAGCGAGACCCTGTCTCTAATAAAAAATAGAAAAAAATTAGCTGGATAAATATATATATATATAAAATTAGCCAGGCATGGTGGCGCATGCCTGTAGTCCCAGCTACTTGGGAGGCTAAGACAGGAGGATTGCTTGAGGCTTGAGCCCAGGAGTTTGAGGTTGCTGTGAGCTAGGCTGATGCCACAGTGCTCTAGCCCGCACAACAGAGTGAGACTCTGTATAAAAAAAAAAAAAAAAAAACCACAATGAGATATCACCTTACCCAGTTAGAATGGCTTTTATTAAAAAGTCCACAACAATAGGTGCTAGCATGAATTCCTTTCTCATTCCTTAAGAAAGGAATGCTTATACTTTGTTGGTGGGGCTGCATATTAGTACAACCTCTGTGGAAATAGTATGGAGATTCCTCAAAGAACTAAAAGTAGAACTACCATTTGATCCAACAATCCCACTACTGGGTTTTTACTCAAAGGAAAAGAAGCCATTTTATCAAAAAGACACCTGTACATGAATATTTATTGCAGCACAATTCACAATTGCAAAGATGTGAAATCAACCCAAATACCTATCAGTTCATGAGTGGATTAACAACATGTGGTATCTGTATACTATGGAATACTACACATGCATGCAGAAGGGTGAATTAAAGCCTTTTGCAACAATTTGGATGGAACTGAAGACCATTATCCTAAGTGAAGTATCTAAATAATGGGAACACAAACACCACAGACACTTGCTATTAAATTAGAACTAACCAATGGGTGCACATGTGCACAGAGGGAAGTAAAACTCAGCGGAAATCAAACAGGGGGGAGGGAAGAGGAGGAGTTGGGTGAAAACCTATCTAACGAATACATTGAACACTATCTGGGTGAGGGGCACACTTATGACCCTGACTCAAGCATAACAAAATCAATACATGTAACCAAAAACATTAGTACCCTGTAGTATTTTGAAATAAACATGATTTAATTTTATGTCTGCTTCCATGGGAAAATCTGTCAAGAGTATTAATGAATGAATGGCTTAATATTACATAAGATGTTAAATCCATATTAAAATACACACAGAAAAACAATTACAAATACACATAGTTCTATATATTTAAAAATATATTTTAATAAGTATTTTCATAAGTATGGAAATGGAAGGCTATCATCTAGAAAGATAAACATCAGATTTAAAATAGTAATTACCTCTGGGCAGTACACTCATTTTAGACTGTGTGCATCAACAGAAACATAAATTTAATGAGTACTGTCTGATGACTTAAAAATAAAAATGTATTCATCATGCATAAAACAACAATGAAAAATAAGGGTTTTTAAAAAAATTATCAAACACCTTCCAGCAAAAGTACAAGGGTATTTCCATGTAGGTGTTCAGTGACGCATATTGTAATAAAACATCAAGCATCACTTGTAATTGGCACACTTTTTGAATGCAAATTACTTGCAAATTGTTCGTTTTCTTGAGTAAAATATCACTTTTACAATTTTGTTTGTCATTTTTTATTTTGCAGATTATGCACGCCATATCAAATATTAACCTTTACTCTACCCTAATTATCATAAATACAGAATTAGAGCTTGCTGAATTGTTTATTTTCCATAGGAACCAGATAAACTGAATTAAAGCTGAATTCCAAACAATAAACAATGTTGATTTTAATTAATATGTTAAAAGTGACAAAAGCCTTAACTCAAAGTAACTTAGAAGAAAAATATGAAGATATATTGGGGTTGTTAAAAATAACAAATATTACTTTGCAGGAACCAGAGAATTTCTGAAAACTTCAGGCATTGAAATCTTGGTTCTACACCTTCAGGATTCTCTTTCATGTTACTCAACTCTTAATGGGCCTTTTTCATTGATAAAGATGTCCACAGGTAACCCTCTCTCTCCACCGCCTCCCAAATTACCTCCCCAGCTCTGGGGCCCAGTGTCACAATCTTTTCTCCTTCAGGTCCACTCTATAAAGTGAGGAAATTCTTAGGGAAAAATTCTGTGAATCACATGATCTTCCCTAGACTAATAAATGAGGCAAGGGAACAAAGGGACTGTGATTGTCAGGGCCTGAGTGGAGGGAACCCAAGATGAGCAGTCACGCTGAAGTCTTGCCATTGGCATTGAGAATGAGCAGGTTCCCACCCCACCCTCGCCCCCCAAATGAGTAGGCACTCTGTGCTGGGGTTGGAGCTTGGTGGGAATACGTAGAGTACTACGTCTACTATAATACAGTGAAAATGTCAGCAGGTATACAATATAATATGGGTTAATTACTATTGCTTGGCAGATGATTTTATCCAGATGAAATTGCTATGCTTCCAATCTGGGTTGGCTCTTTGATATTGCATGATAATCATTTTGTATTTTTACATTTGACACTCCTCTTTCTCTGAAGCATATTTTTCACTATTGTACCTAATCCTCTAATTCTATTTTTGCTTTCCCATTCTGAAAACTACCTTGACTTCCTCAGACTCATTCTTAGTAAATCCATTATTCTTTGAACATTATACATCAGATTGGAAAAATTGAAACAAGAAATACCATTCTAAGTATATATGTCTATATAAGAATGTAATATGAAAATTTTTAAATGGAATGTTTATAAAGGTTTAATACTATTTTTAGATAGTCTTGTAAATATTTTGTGCCTTATGATATATGGAACTTCAAATTGGATTAGACACATACTTGGTCTGTGTATACAAGGATGCAGTTATTGACTTACACAAAATGAGTAGGAAAGATCAAGAGAAACCTGATCTTTGAGTATAGTATCTATATTTCATTTTTTCCCCATTGACATGACATCTAATAACAAAAATAAAACAAATGTTTGTGAGTCACAACTGCGTCACTGGTCTGCCACTGGAGCCCTGAACTATAATGATGCAGAACATATTTTCCTGCAGGTTTCACCATCTGACAGGTTACTCACAATTATGGCAGCTTGATGCCTTCCAATTTCTTACTACTGTCAAGGAGGAGGGGGTTAAAACTATTCCAGGGGCTTAGAATAGGGGTTTGGTACATTCCCCCTTCCGTAGGATTTCGTATTCTCAGGTTTCTTCACTTATGGCCCTTTTGTTTCTGCTCTCAATTCTAGGAACTTTTTCTCTTGTAGGACTTTATCCAATTATTCTTTCCATTTCTTTCTTCTGCTTATATCTATAACCAGTCCAAAGGGTCAGTAAAATGTTCAATTCTTCTATATCCCAAAAACATATCTTAACCTTGCTTCTCATTCAAATCTCATACTTTTATCTTTAACTAAAAAACATTCTCAAACATTGAATATAGCTTTTCTGGTTTAAATTTCTCATCTCCCACTGATTCCTCAAAGCACTGCAGTTTTATTTTGTCCTCATAAATTGACTGTAAAAGAGAAATTAATGACCTCCAACTTGCCAAAATCAACCAGTGTCTCTTCTTAGGTCTCATTTCTATAAAATTGTCACTGTTTTGCAGTATGTTCTTAAGACTCACATTATCTTTAATTCAATGACAATACTAAATTCTGCTTCTCCTTTTATTTCTTTTGATGGTCTTTCCTAATTTTCAAATATCTGTTCATTACTTCAATATTTGCTGAAAGCGTTTCCCATGTTAGATGCTAATATGTTTGTTGGTTTCTCTTTCTCCTTCTGACCTTAATTAAAGACATTTCATACACTTTCATCATTGGATCAACTTTTCTCTTCTTCTCTGCTCTCTTCCTTTGCAATGTTATTCATTCACACACCTTTGACTTTTATCTCTATGATGGCCAAATCATTATTGCTGATCTAGCAACTTCTCCAAAGCCTGTTTCCAAACCCTGTTGAATATGTTTATGAAGTTCTTTCTTTGGCACTGCAAACTTATGCTATTCACCCAAGAAATAATAATATTACCTCCCTAGCATGCTCTTCTTTTTCATTTCCTATCCCAGGAAATGCTCTTCTGACTTTCGAAGCTAACCAAGTTAGTGACCTTGATGTCCTCCCAGACCGTGATCTCTCCCTCTATCCACATGTGTAGTCTTTTTCAAGCCATAAAGTTTCTGTCCCCAGAATGTCTTTGAAAGCTTTTTATTCTATTCTAAGACAGCTTTCATAGATACGATTTTTTCTGCATTATTTTCTAATTTTTTTCTAAGTGCTCTCCAACACTTATCATTTCTCTTTTCCCATTCATTCTACCACACTGCTACTATAATTTTCTTTATTACAAAAAGTCTTCTCCTTTTCCCCATTGCTCTGAATTTCTCCAGAATTTAGATAAAAATTCCTAAAATGAATCATTTAATGTCCTCTTATCCATGTGTAATATTATCTAAATTTTGTTGAAATGTCTATCTCTTCTTAATAGAATCCTTTCTAATCTTCAAGACTTAAATCAAAGACCAAGCCCTACATGAAGCCTTTCTTACCTTCAGGGCCAAAGGGGGTTTCTTCCACTTGAGTCATGAGTCTGTAACTCAATTAGAGTTCTTACTAAAATGTATCATGCAGTGTTATAAAATTTCTCTTTTTAAACTTTTTTTTTCTTCATTAAGCCCCTCCCATTCTAGGAAGTAAAATTTCTTTTTTTTGAGACAGAGTCTCACTCTGTTGCCCGGGCTAGAGTGCCGTGGCATCAGCCTAGCTCACAGCAACCTCAAACTCCTGGGCTTAAGCGATCCTTTTGCCTCAGCCTCCCAAGTAGCTGGGACTACAGGCATGCGCCACCATGCGTGGCTAATTTTTTATATGTATATTTTTTAGTTGGCCAATTAATTTCTTTCTATTTTTTAGTAAGACGGGGTCTCGCTTTTGCTCAGGCTAGTTTCGAACTCCTGACCTTGAGCAATCCTCCTGCCTCGGCCTCCCAGAGTGCTAAGATTACAGGTGTGAGTCACCGTGCCCCGTTAGAAATAACATTTCTTGATGGCACAAATTCCAAGCTTCAGTGCAGCTTTTGGTGCACTTACTTTTCCGAAGACTTTGTTGACTTGAGTGTTGTAAAACCTCTAGGCTTGTCTGTATTGAGGGTATGGTTAATCAGTTAATATTGGCACAAACTGGCCTACAAAGCTTTGGTTATGAGACCAATCTTGAAATTCAGATGATATTCAGATGACTTCCTTTTATTTCTTTTCTTTCTAAGTTTGGTAGATTCTATGCAAAACTGAAGTATGGCTTAGTTGTGTGAACCTAATTCTCAGAAATGAACACTTTTCTATTCTTCTGACTTTTGTTCAGTTGTGTAATCTTATTGTGTATTCTTTAGTCAGCAGATGGAGATAATTCCACTCATCATTGACTTTTCTCATGGGAGAATTGTTTCTATGATCTCTTGAGCAAATCTCTTTCTAAAGTGGCAATTTTCAGAGGATTGGTACTCTTTCATGGGACTCTTTAGAAAGAATAGTTTCTTGAATTGCAATTATCACCAGACGGTTATATGGTTTTTTGTTTTTTGTTTTTTGTTTTTTGTTGTTTTTGAGGGAGAGAGAATGCCAAAACGAGATTCTGAAGACCTGAGTTCTAGTTCCAATTTTTTAAAATAAAAGTCATAATTTTAATTTCTCTGTGTTTATTCTATAAAATAGAAGTAGGAAAATGTTTTTATATGTCTCCACAGACAGGTATGGATATTAGATAAAATATTTCATTTTCAAATCCAAGATTGGCCTCTTAGGTTTGCCACTTACCTGCAGTGTTAATTTTGGTCTCCACTTGCTTATCTGTAAAAAGAAATAATAACTCTTATCTTAGAGAATTGTTGTGAAATTTGAGCAAGGTAATGTTTAAAACACATATTTTCTGGTATATAGTCAGCACTGAATAGAATGTAGCTATATACTACTTTGAAAAGTCTAAAGTGCATTAATGATAACTTGGCATAATTCAGAGATTTTTAACCAAAGACTTGTGACTAGAATTTAAGGGCACCATAAACTTCAATGAGAAAAATATATCATTATTAATTAATCTTTAGTGGAAATTTAACACTTCTTTCCATAACAAATGAAGGCAACAAACTACAATAGGAATAGCATTCTCCATGTTGCTACCCCAATGAAAACACAGATATTGTCATATATTACAGTTGTTGCAGATAAATCAAAACACGATGTATACTCATCACTACTTCAAAATTACAATACATTAGACCTGCTGCTAGATCTTATTATTTGATGTTAATTTAAAAGTGCACATGCAACTATATCTCAATTTTATATTTAAAAAACATTTTATAAGCTATATTTAGATATAATTATTTTTCATTGTAATTCTATATATTTTATTTAGTGCTTTAAAAAACACTATGTGGAAAAGAGTCCATATGCTTCATCAGGTTGCCAAAGAAGTATGGCACAGACATGTTGAAGAACTCTTGTCTTAAGTTGTTTAGCATGACAACAGTGACACTGGATGTAGTCTCTGAAACTGTTCCTGTTCAAAGAAATTCTTTTCGGTGTATGTAAATACTATTATTAAAATAGAGCAGCTCTTCAAAGCAGAACAATTTTGGCCAAACCTACCGTACAAAAGTCCTTCCAATTGCCCTTGTTCAATGGTTCCAGCTGCCTGTGGCATAAACTCTTTAAACAGCTACTCAGCCTTCCTGAGTTTGAAATTGGTTCTTAATTAAAATAGGAAGCAATTACAACTTTATTTGTGCCATGGGAACTTAAAATCCTTGCCTCTAATAAAAGTGGGGGCAGGGGGAAACATATCTTTTGGTGTCAATGAATAACACGAAAGTTGGCTGTTACTTTGAATATTTGTTCAATTTCTTTATAATTTCTATTTTCTGGGCATCAAATATTGCCAGGGATAGCATATATCTGCATCTGTATCTGTATCTGTATCCAGATATAGACAATAGAGATATATAGATATACAGAGATAGGCTGTCAGCTTGCTCTTGGGAAACATTTAGAGACTCATGAAGTTTGCCCTAATTTTTTTCCTTTCAGTTCCTCTTTCGTCTCAGGTTCAAAGTGCATTATTAATACTCAGAAATCATTGACATTGTTTTCCCAAGTATGTTTTAGTGTGGACTTAATGTGGATATACACTAGTGGCAATCCAATGAGAAAGAAATCTGGGGACAAAAAATATTTTTTTACTCCACAAATCATATACTAAAGGTGGCTGCCTTTTCATTATATGTCTAGAGTTATGCTAATTGTACACTAGATATAATATATGCATAGATATAAAAATACTGTACAAGTTCAAATTCCCTGTTTTTATTTGCTTATGAAAGTCTAGCAAATGTCATTTATTTGTTGGGAGGATATAAACTATTAATAGCTCTCCCAATGTGCTAATTCTTGATCTATTTTATAGAGATTGTAGATCCTTCCTATTAGATTTATAGCAATATTCAGTTGTCAAGAAAGAAATGTAAAAGGTGTGGACATAAAACCAACTGAACTAACACAGCTTTTGTTTAGTTCACACATGTTGACCTGTCAATGACAATCCACTATCTGAACTATTTCTAGTAAATCAGTTCTTACTTTCAATATTTTATAGGCATTTTAATTATATCTTTCAATAAAATGGTGATGGTTATTCAGATTTTAATACAGAAGGACAAACATTTTGTAATAAAATTCTTGGTAAATAAAACACGACAGATGCTTGTTTAATAGTATCCAATCCTTTACTGGAGCAATCTACTATTCCTTTAGTAAAATTTTATTTACATTGAAAGAATTCATTAGAAAAGTTGCACAGGGTAAAATAATGGGGATTATTCTTTCAAGTGAGAAGAAAAGTTTTCTAGTGTTTCAGAAACCAAAGGTAAAATGAGATGTGAAACCTAATAGAATGCAAAATTGATCCCATACATTTCTTCTCTCATGAAAGTTAATTCAAAAGGATGGCAATTTCAGAATGTGTCTTGTGCATTTGCTCATCTAAAATATGCTTAACAATTCTATAAATACGTAAACAAACGGTAGCAATCAAAGCCTATGTTGAACAAAGTGAAAGGATTCTTTCTCATTTTCACTTTAGTTCTATCAGTTATTGGAAGCATTTGTCTCTCTAAGTGAGGAGCCATGTTTGGAACCAGAGGTCTGAGAATAATTAAAGCATATCAATGTGATATTTCCAAAACAGGAGATATTTCTGCCTTTAAATAGTGTAATTATATTTATAATCACCATCTGCCTATTCCTGATCTCTATTTTCTGGCCCTTTCCCTAGAGTTTCTCAAAAACACTATTCTAATTGGGTAGACCTACAAGGTAATTCTAGACAATATAACTCTATTGAAGTAATTGGGGTTGGGTTGGGGAGGTTGGTGACTGAAAAATTATCCTTGTTAGGTAGTGTGCAGCAGTATTTCTACAAAACAGAATATTTTCAAAATTCTTCAAAACTTTAATTTTTGGATTGAGCTCAATAAAATGTTTTTATTGAAGCTGTTATTTTTGAAGCCAATATTTCTGAAAAAGCAATTAACTTTATTTACTAAAAACAAAGCAAAATTTTAAAAATATTTTGATTTTTATAGTCTACTGTCCACCAATAGTAGGTTATTTCTGGAAGTAGATCTCATTACATCTCCTTAATAGAAAAGCTAATAAATTGCTTTTATGACTCCAAAGTTGCCTGGCATATCACTTAATAATTTTTGTTATGATTCTTTTGCTTAGAAATTTCCATAAAATTATACCATATTTTCAATCAATAAATAAAACTGAAAGCATCTTTGTAACTCAGTAATCTCATTCATTATAAAGGTTGTACATTACTCTCCAGGGAGAATTTTACTCCATAATTGCATGGAACCAGAGTACAAGTGGAGTGGGTCATTCTTAGCAGAAACTGAAAATTCGTGCAAGGATGAAGTTGCCATCTGAAACTTTCTTATCCATGTTATACTGTTATACAATGGTACACAGCCCTTTATGTTTTATTCTCACGCATCACCCGTATTCCCCTTACTCCATCAGAACCAATTTCTATGACCTAACACAGTGAATTGGACATGGCAGGCAATGGACAAAATACCTATTGAATAAAGTAATGGTTAAATGATACATCCTGATATTGTACATAAATACCCTAAATTTGAAATGGAATCCATGTAGTAGTATCTCACCTAAGGATATTTACATTTTAAGCATTATTTCTATTTTAGCTATTTCATGTGATGACAAAAGAATTTTAGGCAGTGGAAACAAAGAAAAAATCTTTAGTAGAAAGGAGGCTTTTAAAAAAGATGTTTACAGGCAGTAAGCTATAATGTAAAATGTCAGTCCTGAGTTTGAAATCCTCACATGTCAGTTTTTAAGAAGATGATTCTATTTAAGTTACTGAATCACTGTGAACCTGAGTTTTTTCCACCTATAACACTTATAACGACCTTATAAAATATTAAAATGACTAAATGAAATAACAGTTTAAAAATATAACCCATTCTTCTAAGTGAAGTATCACAAGAAAGCACCATATGTACTCACCATTAAATTGTTACTAATTGATCAATATGGAAGCAACATTCATCAGGTGTCCGGAAGGTGGGAGGGGGCAGGAAGGGATGGGTAAATCCACACTTAATGGGTGTGCTGTGCACTTTCTGGAGGATGGGCACGCTTGTGGCTCTGACTTTGGTGTGCAAAGGCAATATATGTAACCAAAGTGTTTGTACCCTTGTAACATTCTGAAATAAAAAAAAAAAATCACAAACAGAGGCTAAGAAAATTAAAGTAATTTGCCTTAGGTCACACAATTAAATGACAGAAACAGGATTTGAATTCAGGCAGCTTGAATCCTGAGTTGAAACTTAGCCACTACTCTGTCAAATCAAACCAAAGCAAGCCTACAAATAAACTTATTTGGAAATCTGAAAAACAAACAGACAAATAAATAAATAAAAATGTGTGCAAATATCTAAAACATAAAAATGCTTCATAAATGCAAGCTTCCTTACCTTGAAGTGATATCATATTAGCAACAAGCATATCAATCAACATGTAAAATTATCCTTACACAATGGTTGATGGGTAAATATATGAATACAATCTTACCTTATCTGTTATTCTGAATTTTTAAATGAGCTTTTTCAAAATGATAGAATCTCTTAAATCTTTTTATTCATATTAGTGAAGTTCTGGCCATCATGATTATGACCATAATATTGTTAGCCAAAATTTTTAGTCAAACTCTAGTTAATTAGTTGGTCCAACTTATGAGAGAGTGGTAACTTTTAAGTCCTTCTAAAGTAGTGGGTTAGACATTAATCCCAGTTATGATTAATATAAAATAAATTTCCTGTGTACCTATGCATGCTTTTTGAAATAACTTATATCACCTCTGTAAATTACAAGTTCTAGTCATGGCTCAGGAAAGGGTCTGTGAGATTTATACCGTTTCTGAAAGACACTAAACCATTGTCCTACCATAACCGAAAGAGCCAAATAACATTTGTAATAATTAAATAAGGTACGGCAAACCAATCAGAGAGCAGAAAATATACTCGGAAAATGCACATTATACAATAACTAAGATTGAAAAGAAAGATGATCTTTACCTATGATATTTTCAATGGTAATTAAATAAACTATAAAAGGTTTACCAAATTCTGGAAAACTTTGTCAGATAGACACCCTATGAATGTTTAGGCTCTCAAGAGAGAACAAAAGCAGGCAAATTTTGAAGGGAGAATGAAACTTGGAAGAAGCAATTACTATGGATTGAGTTTCTCACTGTTACGGCTTTATTCTGAGAGCAGATTGCAGTTGCAGCAAGAGAAACTACATTTGGAAAAAAACAAAACAAAACAAAACAAAAAAAACCTGCCATTTTACTAACCTGATGAGCTGAAGGACAGAGTACAAGGCAACGACTGCCACATAAAGTGATAAAATTATAAACTATGCCCAAGTCTCCAGCTGATCCTTGGGAAGATCCCAAACAGCCCAACTGAGTAAAAACAGAATTGAATTGACATTTGAAGGGCTATCAAGGTGTGTAAGACAAGATTTTCAGTTTGATTCTAAATAGGTTATTGCTTTACTAAAACTAAACATAATGTACCTCAGAGAGGTAAAGCAAAATCTATATTCTCCATAGAATAACCTGCAAAATTTCTGAAATACCATTCAAAAGTACTTGTCAAAAAAATTAGAAAATGTTTCCCCTTCCAAAAAGTAAAGACAGTCAATAAATAACCTAGATCTTATAATCATCAGACAAGTACTTTAAAGTAGCTGTTATATCTTTGCTCAATTTACAGGTATATATGATTATAATGAGTAAAATTACAGAAAATTTCAGAGAAATAGAAAATACATAAAGCTCCAAATGAATATTCTTGCACTGAAAAATATAAGATTTTTTAAAAAGTCACTACTTAGGCATAATATCAAAGATTCAATGAACTTAAAGATATAGCAATAGAAATTATTCAAACTGAAGAAGAGAATGATTGAGAGCTATAGTCATAGCTGTTATTATGATATATACTTATGTAGTATATTATGGTATATATTATATTACATTTTATGTCATATTATATCAATATGCATATGTGTGAGAGAGAGAGATTGAGTGATTGCCTCAGGGACATGTGTGACAATATCAAATGGTCTAATATACATGTAATTGGAGTTTCCGAAGGAAAAGTGAGTGGGAATGGGGCAGAAAAAGAAATTATTTGAAGAGATAATAGCAAAAACTTTTCACATTTTGTGAAAGACATGAATTTATACATTAAAGAAGGTCAGCAAAACCCAAAATAGATCAATATCAAGAAAAAATACTGAACTTATGACAAACTGCTGAAAATAAAAGGTAAGAAAAAATAGTACAAGCATTTTTAGAAAAATGGCATATTATATATTAGTGAATAAAATTGAGATCAACTGTGGACTTCTCATCAGAATCTATAGTGACCAGAAGAGAGTGGAACAATCTTTTTAATATATAAAAAAATTAAAAAACAATAAAAAATGCTATCAATACTGGCTTCTATTTCTTGTGAAAATATCCTTAAATAATGAGGCCTAAATAAAATAGAATACTACTTCACACAACAGGTGGTAAACATAAGAAGGCTATCATCCCAAGAAGATGTCATTCAACTACACATCTTGGGAATAAGAAGTT
>CAUYRT010041621.1:0-62256 GCA_963574885.1 Lepilemur ruficaudatus
CAATGCTTTTGTAAAGTAGCTCTACCATTAAATCCAGCAATCCCACTACTGGGTATCTACCCAAAGGGAAAGAAATCATTATATCAAAAAGATAACTGCACTCCTATGTTTATCACAGCCAATTTATAACAGCAAGAGTCAGCTGAAGTGTCCATTAACAATTGAGTGGGGAAAGAAAAAAAAAATATATATATATATATAAACATACACACACCGTGGAATATTACTCAGCCATAAAAAAGAATGAAATAATGTCCTTTGCAGCAACTTGGATGGAACTGGAGGCCATTATCCTAAGTGAAGTAACTCAAGAACCAAAAATCATACTGCATGTTCTCACTTATAAGTGGGAGCCAAGCTACGGGCATGCATGGTCATATGGAGTGGAATAACACACACTGGAGACTCCAAAGGTGGGAGGCTGGGAGGGAGGTGAGGGATAAAAAATTACCTCATGGGTACAGTTTACACTATTCAGGTGACGGGTGAACTAAAAGCCCAGACTTTACCACGGTACAATATATCCATGTAACAAAATTGCACTTGTACCCCCTAAATCTATTAAAATAAAAAAATAAGAACAATGCTAAATCTGGTTTCTTTTTATGAGACTTTGCAGACATATTTTTTCAATCCCTTTATTTTCAACCTTCTGGATTATTTTGACTGAAATCTACCTAGCTACATACCTAAAATATCATTAGATTTTTATTTTTTAACTCACTCTGGGAGTCTATTTTGGTTTTGGAATTATAGGGTTTAATTATAGGGTTTAAACTCAATTTTTGTGAGTAGTGATTGCTTTAACTTATTTCTGCTATTAGCTATCTTTTTGCTATATTTTCTTATGTTAGGGAGTAAATGCTTTTCCACTACGCTTTTATGTTTTTTTCTTAGGGGCCTGTGAATTAAATTGACAAAAGACGGATTAGCAAGAGAAAACTAAGTTTTATTCACGTATGCACATGGAAACACACAGAAAAATGTGACTCTTCATACAGCTAAAGATGGCGGTTTATCTACTTAATGGCGGGGGGAGAAAGGGCTTCTATGAGAGGAATAAATGGGCTACTAGGAGAACAAATGGGAGATAATAAAGTCTGTGATTATGTTTCTTTATGCAGGTGCAAGTGGCCTCTTCCATCTTCTTACTCACCAGTACAACTCCCCTGGAAAGGGGAATTATGGCATCCTCGCTCCTAGAAGTTTTTGCCTTTAGTCAGACAAAGAAAGCTCTGAAAAGGCTTTGTTCTGCATATGATGAATCTCAAATGTCTTTATCTTAAAATAATCTTCACACCAACTCTGGGGGTCCAAGAGTTGTTTCTTAAATTGTTTCTTACTTTTTCTATCCTTACATTTGGTGTATTGACTGCATTTTTTTGTTTTTATTTTCTGTCTACTGGTTTGGAAGTTATAGTATTTCTGTTACTCTGGCAGCTACTCAAATATTTAACACATATATTACTTGTACTTTTTTCAATTTGCATATTTGACCAAGGTCATTTCTATCATACATGAACCAAAGAAGCCCCAAAACAAACTTCCATTGTTACTTCTTCTACTTTTTAATCTCCTACCAACAAAAATCTCTGAGTCATTATTTATATTTAAAAATATCATCAAATATTTAAACTTAGTGAAAACTATGATTTGTAGTGATATCTTTGCTAACAGCTGCTGACTATATTCCATGTTTTTCTATTTTTTTGGTTTCATCTTACATTGCTGGAATATATCCTTGAGTAATTTTTTCAGGTCGATTCTTTATATATTGAAACTGCTTTAATTTTTGCTTTAATTTTTTTTAAAACATCAAATAATTTTATTCTTTTCTCCTTTATATTACAGTAGCCCAGTGTCAAGCATGTTAGAAAACAGGAAAAAATAAAAAAAAATTTGGGCTACACAAAGCACGTACAAAAATATCTACTCAGATAAACAAATATCTGATAATTCCATTGCCCAGCTTTAAGAGTGACAAAAATAAATAAAATACTGTAAACCAAACAAGAGGGTAGATGGTTTTGTTAAAATTCATCTTAACGTTAGCTAACCGACATGTGTTAACAAAATTCAAGTTAAAGTGATAGCCAGATAATATGGGAGGACAGTTAAGTTTAGTAAAAGATTTAATTTTAAAACTAATTTCCTTCCAGTATTTGAAAGTAATCTTCTATTAGCAAATATGTTTCTTGTTACCATAATTTTTTACTTTGAGAGCTTATAAGGATTTTCCCTTTATCATGAGTGCTTTCAAATTTTAGCATGGTATTGGAGATATGGGTCTCTTTTGTTAGGATTAAAGAATTCACCCTCCTCAAACTTCCATCCAAACCTTCCATAAAACCCACCACTCTCCCCTTCATAGGGGTGTTAGGCACATAGCCTTTGCAAGACTCCTAGGGAGATAATGTAATGGAATGCAAGAGGGGAACTTACTTTCCTTATCCCTCCTGATAAGGACCAGGCTTATCCTTCCTGGTTGTTTGAAAAGAATTTATTGCAGTGGCTATTCTGGCCCACTTGTTCACTCCCCCCAGAAAAACCCTCTATAAAACCCAAGGCTCTCCCTTCCCTCTGCATGGATGCTCTTTTTGGCTGCCACCCATCTGTACCCAGATGCTCAAAAATAAACAGCATTTTGCTACACATGAGCCTTCATGTGTCTCCCTCTCAGCTCCGGACCTAACATCTTTTTGTTCACTCTGCTTAGCACTCAGGATAGAACTGGAACCTGCATAGAAGAATATAACCATCCCACTTCAGTTCAGTGGGGGAAAGATGTAATGCTCAGTAAGTGATGTTAGAATTATTTTCTATACCTTAAAGAAAAGTAAAGTCAGATCCTTATCTCCCAGCAAACACAAAAATTTCAGAAGAAAAAACTCACAAAATGAAAATGAAACTATTTAGTTTACCAAAAAATTATTAGAAGAAACTATAATAGAATGAATTTGTAATCTACTGATCTAGAACCCCAAAGCCATAAAAGGATTCATAAAGAAGGTAACACAAAGATGCAATTACCTAAGAATGTAGAATTTATTTTAATAAAAGACCATAAATAATGTGAAAAAATAACTGGGGTAATTTCTAATGGGTAATCCTTCGTGGCAGATTGGTACGGGCAGTGAAGGAGAAAGGAGAATGAGAATGACTATGACTCATCTACACCCCTGCCCCAAACAACCAGAATACACTTATTTTTTATTCATTGCTGCTGTTAAGATTAATCTATACATCCAGAGAGCATGAGTTCTGTCCTCCAGCCACTCCCTACAGGAAGAGGGTAACGGCCCCAGCTAGCTCATTCACTCACCGTAATTTCTACTTTCCATATGCTATTTGCCACACTAACATTGTGGGATTGAAAAAGGTGGATAGAACATGGTCACTCCTAGGGAGCTCTCTGGCCAATGGGGAAGCAGGGAGGACCACCGAGAGAGTGTTGAAGTCACATTTGCTGCATCGTGTGCTGTTTACAAACAAAAAGTCCTCCAGGTACACAGCAGCCCAGAGTAGGTAGCTGTGGCCACGAGTCAGGGGCAGATTCCCAGAGGAGATCTGCTGGGCTGACCTGAATTCCTTAGACTGTGGTTCATCCCTGACCCTATTAGTCCTATTGTGTAACCCCTCCCTTAAATTACAAGCAAATACTTTGAGGGTCCCACCACATTTGGTCCCTTCCAAGATGATCAATCTCCCACCATCCCCTTGAAGAGCTCTGTGCCATGGATTGACTCACGTTTTCCTACGAAACGCTCCACTTCGCTGGCCCTCATGCCTTAATCTGCCTGTTTCCTTGATGTAGCCTGCTTGCCCTAAGGCGAGGGGTCCACAGACCAGGACAGTCCCAGACAAATTAAGATGTGTGGCCAGCCACCATGAACAGCTGCCCATGCCCTCCCACTGGATGGGGCTCTCTTTCTTCAAGATCTTTCTCAGTCATTGTGTCCCTGACACCTGTCATTTTCTGCTCTGCAAGATGTTCTCTGGGCCCTTGACCCCCCTCACGCAGAGGCTGTCAAGTGTTGGGAAAAGCATGAGGGTTTTGGAGTCAAGGTCAGGAACTACTGTGAAAAAACCTTTCAATCTCAGAAACTACTTCCTCCATTGTGAAATGGGGAGAGGAATTCCAGGTTACATTGCTGAAGGACACAAAACCAAGTAAGACGAGACCACCCAGGGTAAAGTGGTATGTTACTGATTATACATGTCTCAAGGGCAGTGAATGCCTGTCCTCTTAGAAGTGCAGCATCTTACACAGAGTAGGTGCTCAGAAAATACCCCAAAGCTGAACTGACAGCATCAGCCAACCATCCCCGTGGCCGTGGCCCATAAGTAAAACCTCAGTTTCTGAAGGTTTTGATACGTACCACTGGGCACATTCAGCTTGGGTCCCCACCTGCACAGCTGAGGTCCTATGGTGTGGGGAAGGACGAGTGACAGAGGACTTCCTGGGTGCTCCTCCCTGCAGAGAGCTGATGAGCACAACCCTGGTGGGCAGTGGAAATGCACAGGGGACCCCCACAGCAGGCTCAGGGAAGAGGTAGGGGGTGGCTGACCTTGGCCCTCACCTGGCTACCTGCCCCCTACTTCCCTCAGGCAGCTCATGATGATGACCGAACTTCCCATCGGATTCCTGTCTCACATATTTATTACGCAGACCCTTAAAATCTTGTTGGCTCTGTGTTCGATGTCACAAAGATCAATAAGCTCATCTCCACAAACCGTGCTCTTGGGCACGATCGGTTTCAGGGCGCTCGGGTGCCGGGGTTGGAGAGCTGCTCCATGGACTGGCCTGACGCCACCTGCAAGAAGACAGTCTCGCCCTGGCCACGTCCAACGCAGAACTGTCCCCAGAAAACTCCGCTCACCACAGCACCTGGTCCTCTGTTTGAAATTCTGCTCCAAGTCTTGCACAGCAGTTGGATTTAGTCATTCCACGCTGCGCTGTGGGAGTGCTCTGCGCTCGCCCGCACTTGCTGGCAAGGGATTTGGTGAGAGAAAAGGTAGACATCAGATGCTGAGGGAAACCAGTCAAGAAGCGACTGTATGAAAACCGCACAGCAGTTTCGGAAGAAACAAACTCACTTTTTTTCCAAAAGTGAAAGAAAAGCCTAAGGTAGGCACAGAGCCCAGAGAAGGTCTGAAAGTGGAGCCAGTTCTGAGGAAGGGAGAAAAGAGTTATTTCTCTTTTTACTTGTAGAAAAATAAAATATAAGAGCATGAGCTCTCTCCAGACACGGCCAGAAGCAGGTGAGTAATGAGTCAAAGGCTGGAGTCAGGCAGACCCCGCTGCGTGACCTCGGTCGGGCAAGTGGCTGAACCTCTCTGAGCACAAGTTTTCTGCCCTGAGGACTGTGGACGCTCACACCAACTTTGAGAAGGAATAATGCTCAGCATCATGGCTACCAGTCCTGGGAACTGGGCGAGAGCCAGCAAAGGGGACTTGGCTCCAATGTGCTGAAGTACCAAGAGCTGCAGGCAAGTGACCTCAGCCCAGCACATGGAACTGTCAGGCCCTTTGCAGAAAGCACCGAATGAGGTGGGCAATGCTAAAGGCCAGCTAGGGACAGACAGCGCACTCTGGTTCCTACAGCTGGGCTCCAAGTTAGTCCGAGGCAAGTAGTTGGGCTCCTGGCAGCTAAGGGACGACACACACTCACTTGCCCTCCCTCCCTCCATTTGACTGAGATGCTTCAGGAAATAACAGAAGCAAAACATGCCCACTGCCACGTGCCAAGAGGCGTGCACCAGCAGACAAGAACAGAGAATAATATCTGGACAAAATCACCTGACAGGAATCAACTGCTAGCAAGTCAGAAGGAGAATATGATTAAGTACTTTCACAATTACTCAAAGCAAGAAAGAAACGAAACAAAAACTCTACCAAAAGGATCAGAGCCTCTGCCATCTCACTCACAGGCAAAGCCAAGACCTCCAGGAATTGGTCTACACTCCCATCCCATCTCTGACCCTCTCTCTGACCAGAGTCCCCGCCTCCCACCAATTCTTTTTAGTCACATCGACCCTGTCCATTCCTAGGACAGATCAGATGACAGGTTCCTGCCTCAGGGTGATCAAGAAAAGATACATTTTTAAAAAGACAAAATCATGATCCTTGCACACATGTAAAATGAGCATGCATCAAAGACTATATTTATTCATTAATTAATGAGGGAGCCCGGAAAGTGTTCAAACAATTCTGCAGCGATCCACAGAGCAGACACACACATGGTGACCAGGAACAGGGATCCAAAGCTGCCAGCAGAGGAATGAGGCCCCCAGGCAAAACCCATTTTCTTCTCTATGAACTGGAATCATCTGCTTTGCTATCAGCTTTCTAGAAGTTAGAACTGAAAAACAGTTTGAAGATCACCACAGGAAGAGTCCCTAGAGCATCAGATGACCGGGAAGGTGCACATGACTACGCTGTACGTTCCACAGGACACCTACTTGTGTTTTACTTCTTCCTCTTCTGCATTTCAAAGTTGTTCACAGGCATTCCTGACCAGCTCTCTGCCCTGGCTGTTCTTTCTGTCAGGGGCACTCGCCTCCCTCATGTCAGATGACTTTCTCCTTTGTGGCCATCTAGCCATTCTGTAGTCTCACCCCGACCTCTGGCCGCAGCCCCACTACCCCCGACTGCTTCATCTTCTGGGAGCACCTGTGCCCTGGCCCGTGCCCTCCCCTCCTCTCCTCCACCTCTCCTTCTCCAGGGGACAGGGTCTAGGTCTGGTTGCAGCACTGCTGTATCCTCCATCCCTAGAACGTTGTGTGATTATACAACAGGAGCCTTCACTAAATATTGGTTGAGTAAATGAACAAATTAAAAACAAACAGCATCAGCAGCTGGGATGAGACAGGGGAGGGTGAGATGAACAGTTCAGAGGATGGTTTTGGAGATGCAAACATAGGCTGGCTGGTTCCATCACGTCTTGAAAACAGGCCGCTGCTCCCCTCTTCGCACCACACGTGGTTTAGAAACACCCTCCCTCCAGATCAAGTGTGAATATCTGATAACGCAGACGCTGTAATGCGCATCCTCAAACCTCTTTCTCTGAGGTCCATAGCAGCAAAGCTACCTTTGCTCACCTAGAACTCTACCATTTTAGTTTGCTTTCTGTTGCTTATAGAATACCAGAAACTGGGCAATTTATAAAGAAAAGGAATTTATTTCCTACAGTTATGGAAGCTGAGAAGTCTGAGGTCAAAGGTCTGCTTCTGGTGAGGGCCTTCCTACCGGTGGGCACTTTCTGCAGAGCCCAGAGGAGGTGCAGGACATCTCATGGTGAGGGGGCTGAGCATGTTAACTCAGGTCTCTCTTATATTCTTACAAAGTCACCAGTCCCACTCCTGTGATAACCTATTGATCCTTTAACTCATTAATTTGTTAATCCATGGATGGATTAAGGCACTCATGAGAGCAGAGCCCTCATGAGCCAGTCACCTCTTAAAGTTCCCTCCTCTCAACACTCACACATTGGGTTTAAGTTTCAACATGAGTTTTGGAGGAGACAACTATTCAAACCACAGCCACTACTGACGACCATTCAGTGATCCCCCTCCCCACCCCCTGCTGTCCCTAGCCCAGCCATGACTGCATTATGGGCCTTTGAGCACCAGCAGGCCAACCATAGGCTCCAGGATAGCACAATTTCAGGAGCCATTAACCATGACAACACTGAATCACAGAGAGTCACTCCCTAAGATCCCATCCCACGTGTGGACCAGCATGATACCACAATAAACTCACTGCAGCCCATGCAGAGTAGGGGCCAGATGCAGGCCTAGGCTCTTTAGCCCAGCAGCCTGTGCTACCTGCCTGCCCCCTCTGCTGTGGCCAAGAATACCCTCACCCCACCTCGAGTCTTAGGACATTGTCACTTCCATTTACATTGCTATACTCCCCATCAGAAGCTGAGATTGGATTTAAAATAACATGAACATGAAAATAACTGGAACTTGAGTGTTTGGCTCCTCAGTGCTGGAGCAGACCACACCAACAATCATCCTCCCCATGCCCAGGGCCCTGCCAGCTGCCTTCCCCAAGCAGAACTGACCCCCTGGAAGCAGCTCTCAGCCAGTGACTGGAGGCGGCTGGCAGATAAACACCTCAGTTTCCTGAGAACAGCGCCGAGGTGTGCTGTACACACGCTCCCAGAGGGCCTCAGTAGGGGTGGCCTCTGGGTGCTCACAGTACTACTTTGCTTTTTGTTGCACAGTATATTGGCTTCCCTCCGAAATCCTCACCCTGGGCTGACTTCTGGGGGAACCAAAGACACTTGGCAAGGGAACAAATTCTGTTTCACTGGAGACTCATTGATGAGCACAATTATGAACCTTCCAGGCTGGGTCACACTGCACCCAGGTGTGTCCTGCATTCATCACCCCCTCCCCAGGCTCTGCCGCCAGCCACAGTGTCAAGGTCCTATGTAAAAGAAAGACACAAGCCTGCAGATGTGCAAATGTAGCTCTGCAAGCTCTGTGGAAAGAAATGTCTGATGCCCCACGCTGTTCCAAACACTCAGAGCCAACAAAAACATCTTTAAATATCTTCATCAATGCAAAAATTTCCATTATTGCTACAGAATTTCCTGACCGAGGAACTCAAAAACAGAGAAGCCCAGAGAGACCGAGGCATCGGCTGCCTCTGCATGGTGCAAGAACATCTGAGAAGTTGCTGGGATTCAGACTTTCCTTCTGCAAGTCGACTGCTGATCCCAGCAAGGCCTTTAGTTCCATTCAAAGGAGAAAATCGTGACAAGCCATCCATAATTGCTATTCACTTTGGGCAAGATTGTGTTCAGAAAAATCCTTGAGCTGTAGGCTTAAAGTAAAGCAGAACAAAGCAATGAAAAAATGACTGGAATCAGCACCAGGAAGAGACGCTTTTATAATATCAGCACCCATCTTCTCCCCAGAGCAACCCGGCCAGCTGGCTGGCAGTGCCACGACTGGTTCTGCATCCATCAAGGAAATAAGGCAGAAATGATGCCAAGGTGGCTGTTTTGCAGTGACCCAGACCCTTCAAAGCATAGAAAATGCACTGTATCTCCAAATCCATTAGCGACTCTAATACCAAACTGGAAAAGAGCAAGAAATAAGACAGACACGTTTGTGAGGCTTCACCTGAGCTGAATCAATGCTCCTTCAAAAACTGTCACTCATGCAGAATGATGGTATTGAGCCTCCTCCTTTAGGAAGAGCCCCTCTACCCCATCCACACATTAATAAACCAGCAGATGAGCCTACTGAGCAGAACCTGTTATTTTGAGTGCCTGGAAGCTGCCAGAAAGTACTAAGCTGAACATCTCTCAAAATCTCCATTAACAGATATCAGTAAGTTTGGATCTTGCTAAAGTCAAGCCTATTTTTGCTACTTCCTGCGTCAATTTTTGGACTCAGTCACAGTTTAATGTTTTCTAGGTTGTCCATATGATTTCTTTCCTTTCCCTTCTTTCTTCTCCGGCTGTTCTTAGCAGCCTGTACCACACTGACCCAGCCTCTTTGCAACCCCTCCTAATAATCCCTGCACCCTCCCTTCCTCTCTCTACCTCACCTTTGCACATCTATGTACTAAGTGCTTTGCTAGGTACCCCAAGAGGCAGCAAACCCCAGGTGCTACAGAAGACTGGAACCCCTTTCTATATGACTGAGAAAGATGTTCTAGACTTGGTGGGGCATCAGGGAGGCTTCCCTGGAAGACTAGGGGTTGAATGGAGCCAAGGTCACAAGGTGACAGGAGGGGGTCATTCCTCACCCAGAGGGCTGCTCATGTATACAACTTGCATAGGAAGGGCTGGAGAGCAGCAGGGACAGTGGGCAGGTCTGAACATACCTGGGGGCCTTACACTGAGTCCAGACAGCAAAGGGAAGCAGCGGACAGAGGTGGAGGATGAGAGGATCACATGTATTTGAAAACTCTGTCTTCTTGCCTATTCATCCTCCCTCACTGCCCCTTGCAGAGTACACTTAGCTGAGTGTGACTGCGTGATGCATGCCCATTCTGGTCTTTCTGTGCACTCCCGTCTTTCATCCGACCAGCACAGTTTCACCACTGTCCTTCCTTCGCCTGTGATCCTTAGTCGCCCCAGAGCACACCTTGGCTCACCTCCCTTCCTGCGTGCCCTAGAGAGGTGGGGCTGATTTCCCCTCCCTTGACTCCAGGCGGGGTCCCCTTCCCACTGTGACCACCTGAATGTGGTGAAGAGATGTTCTGGGACCTCCACATTCAGTCCTTAAGAGACTTGGTAGCCCCTACTTCTCTCCTCTCAGAGCACTCCCAGGCCCAAGCTGGAGTCTTTGTAGAAAATATGTGAGGAGGAAAACTGAGGTTGCAGAGTCCACAGCCAAAGCTGAGTGGCTGAGCTCCAGCCCCGCCGTGGAGTGGCGGAGTGTGCCCCTTGGCATGCCAGGTGGTGAGGCCCAGCCCACTGCTATCTGACAATGTCATGTGAACTAGACAATCAGCCACATGGGCCCAGTCAGCCCACAGCATTGTGAGGAATAATATCAGTTATTTTCATTAAGCCACTAAGTTCAGGGTAGTTTGTTCTGCAGCAATAGTGACATTGTATCTATTATTGGCTTAATATTCTCTGTAACCAGTTTATTCTACATTGTGTTCATGTGGACATGCAGGCCCCATGTTTAGCAATTGCTTCAGAAAGGAATCCTACATCCTACATTTTCTCAGACCAACTAAAGCAGAAAACAGGGCAGCCTCTACAGCCCCACGATGGAGTGTGGTTGACGTGGTCTACAGCCACATGGACGAGTGGGAAGAGGAAGTAGGTTCTGGGCCATCAGCTGGGTCAGGCATGCGGGTGGGGGTGGTAGTATTCCTGAGGGCTTGGTCCCTGGTGACATTTGTCAGGCAAAGACTGCTCTATTTTTGCTCCTTGAAATTGAGTTACAACCTGGTAACTCTTCATGAGCCAGAGCACTGGAATCATCAAACATTTTATGTTTTGGAGTTAAAAATCCTGCATGTAAGCCATATAAACTGTCCCTTTTAGCTTCATGAGTAAGATTCCACCATATTATAAAATCGATTCTTGATTTTAGATTAAAAAAACTAAATTGGGAACTATGAGAAACATGGGTTTTTCCTTCTACATGGTTAGTTTGCCATCTTACTCTAAGCAGAAATCCTCATCACCTTGCCTGTAAACACACAACCACCATCACTGGATGTGTGCCCTTTGCCAAGTGCCAGGCTGAGCGTGCCACGTATGTCGGCAGAGTTATCCTTGCAAACTCTGTGCAGTTGGCATTTGCTCCATTTTGCAAAGGAGACATCTGAGAATGAAAGTGTATTACAAAGACTGTAAATATCATGGCTAAGGTTTACACCTACACTGGTTCAACCCTAACTCTTTGCCCTTGACCAGTCCACTGCAGTGCCCCTGCTATGGACTAAATTGTGTCCTCCTCACTAAATTGAGTCCTAGGGTTAGACTCATACATTGAAGGACTAACATCCAGTAACTTGAAATGTGACTCTATTTGGACAGAGGGCCTTTAAAGAGGTGATTAAAGTAAAATGAGGTCATTAGGAGAGCCCTAATCCAATCTGACTGGTGTTCTAGGAAGATTAGGGCACAACGCAGAGTACTAACCACTATACGATCACGATCATTATTCAAAGTGAGGTGACAAGACCGGAAGAATGGACTCCACATGTATTCGTCATCAAATTGGTACTGGCTGATTAACACTACAGTGCCCAAACGGTAGTGGTGTTCACCAGGGATTCAGGGATTGCAGGGGTAGACCCACAGTTGAGGGATGTGGAGAGCATTGTGATGGGGAGGGGCATGTTTGAAATGTAGTAGGGGATGGGAATTAGGGGACTTAATAGGGGGAAGGAAATCTTCTAAAACTGATTTATGTGAATAGCTTGGTAAATTTACTAATAATCATTTAATTGTTCACTTAAAATGGAGTAATGGCATGGAATGTAACTTTATACTTCAATAAATTTGTCAAAAAAAAAAAAAAAAAGATTAGGGCACAGACAAGCACAGAGGGAAGTTCGTGTGAAGGCAGGCATGCACCAGCCAAGGAGAGAGGGTCAGAAGGAATCAGCCCTGCCAACACTCTGATCTAAGACTTCTGGCCTCCAGACGTGTGACAGAATAAATTTCTGCTGTTTAAGGCACCCAGTTGGTACTTCATTACAGCAGCCCTAGCAAAGTAATACAGTCCCCTAGAAAACAGGACCCAAAGTCCTGGTCTAGAAATGCAGGTGCTTCACCCACTCAACAGGGGACCACTTACTCCTATTTCAAACATTTTCAAAGCTCAACGAATTTGAGAAGCAGAAAAGTGGCAGCAAATCAGAAGAGGATTTTCTTCTACAGACAGGCTCAATGATTCAAGTGAAATGTGACCACCAGTGGCAAAGACAAAGTATTAAAAGTTGGCATAAGATACAGAATCACCTAGTCTTGTGGAAGTAGCCATGTAGGATGAAAATGTCAGCTCGTCTAGAGGGCAAGATTGTGTTGGATGGTCACACCATTCCCTGCATCAGGGAAGCCTGGACTTCCTTCTCCCTCCAGCTAGGACCAAAGGCAGCAGTCCTCATCAGGAAATAACTTTCTTTTTTATTATGCTTCTTCTCAGATTGGAGACCTTATCAGGAAGAAATGTTCTGGGTTCTCTTATATGACTATGTGATTTAACAAAGAATTTTACTGCTTCTAGAAATTTATGCTGCCTAGATATCTGCCTTTGGGGCATCTGGTCTAGAAGTCAAGCTGCCTTGGTTTACCAATGAATCCATTTGCTGATCTCAGAAGGGCTATTAGAACACAGGTGTGCAGCCTGCAGAGCAAACTTCTGCATGCAGCTACAGATGACAGTCCTCATGCACTCAGCCACCTTTGCTACAGAACTCTCCAACACACAATGGGAAATTTATCAAATAAGGATGAGGGTCCCAACTGTGGACTCCAGCTATACATCCCATGGGCCAGCACCTTCTGTTGTTGATCACAACTGCTGCCATTCAGGGAGCAAACGTACTGCCTTGTGTAAGAATGCTTCGTGTGCCAATATGCACAGAAATAATGCTAGGCACCTAGGCATCAACAGCATACCCCTCTATAGATATGGCCATCTTAGGCAGCAGGCCTGTGTGCATGTCAAACCAGAGGACACTGGCAGAGAGGACAGAGCTTATTCTCAAAGACCCGTCCACTTAGAAAGTCATGTGGGGAGCAGTGGTCCCAAATTATAGATAACATATCTAGCATTTCTGTAAAATATTAAAATGTGCTTGATTGCTACATGTATACAAGCATAAAACCATTTTTCCTTTTGTCCAATGTGCTTACCTGTTATAGAGAAGAATGTCTGGTTTCCAAATCTGGCCATCTGGGAAACGAACAGTCGTCACACCCGGATATTCTGATATATTCCATTGCAAATAGTGATCTGTCCAAGACTGACACACACAGACAATATTAGCAGCACTTTGCTTCCTTGACTACTAATATTTCTTGTAAGAGATTAGGTAAGTGCAAAGCCAGAAAGAGTTCCAGACATTTATTTACATAACTGAATTGCTAGCTATAAAATATAAGGAAACTGGGAATTAAATAATCCCTTCCAAAATGACCATGAAGAGCATAAAAATCAAATTTAAGGTCCTGCTGTCACCGTGAACACATTCAGATGGTAGCAGTAAAGTTAATTCCAATCCTCTGCATGCCCCCAAGCCTTCTTCTCTTGCAGTAGATGGGTTACTTCTAGCCAAATGAATAACGGTTTTGCTTTCCAAGTTTTCACTGTGAGAACCTTGAAAAAATAAATTCACTTATTTCGATTGGAACAGTAACCAGGCTGTAGAAATGTAGAATATTTATTTCCATGGGAAACAATACTGTACAGCTACATGGGAACCTCTCAGAAACTTCTAAGGGAATGTTTGCAGAATTGAATTCTTATTTTCTTACAGAGATAATGCTTCTGACACCACAGCAGACAATGCAAACACTAAGCCTTGGTATGAAGCACTGAATCAGGACATAAGCACACAGCTGAGGATTCAGGAGGTATTTGCACAAGCTCAAGGCCAGGCCCAGGGTCCTCTCTCCCAGGACCAGGGCTCAACAGCCCTTCCTTGACCCCACAAACTCGGCAGACACAGCTCGGGCGGGACCCCACCTGGAGGTGCCCTGCAACAAGCACCACCCCACCAGCACCTCAGAGCTGATGGCTTTGGACTTAGGACCTCCTACAAGTATACCAATATCAGGTCCCCATCCTGCATCCAGCCCCCCTGGGACCACCCACACTCTGGAGCTCAATCTTTCCAAGATTTAGAAAGGTATGTGATGCAACAACCCCAGCTAGGACCAACGTGGTACCACATAATCAAACATGTCATTATTTCTACAGGAAAGTATACATATTTATACTAAGTGAGATAAATAAATGCCTCAATTTCATGTCAATTTCAATTTGATTTTAGAACAAATGAGTTTGATGCAAAGTTACAAAACCAAAATCAAGGGAGGTAAAAAAAAAAAATAATTTCCAGAGCTATTGCAATTTGAGAAATTGCAGATGAAGGGCTGTGGGCCTAGAGCTACTGACACTGGCAATAAGAGTATGTCCCAGAGATCCGACCATACTCTGGGGAGGGCAGGCAGCACTCAGAAAGGTCGTCCCAGCTCTGGAACTATCTGAAGTCAGAGGAGAGGGGCCATCCAGGTGAGTAACCTTATGTTATAGCCAGGGACCTCTAGGAATGAGGACATGTTATAGAAATTGTGAAGCATCATCTGGGGCATTTCGAATTGAGATCTGCCCTACTGGGGTCCCCAGTGAGATGGAGGTGGCTGGAGGAGGACACCGGAGGGGAGCACTGAGGAAGGGTGTATCTCATCCAAGTGGTTTTCCAGGAACTCCTGGGGACCAGCCAAGCCATGGTTGCTGAAGCCTGTTCCGTCTTGGCACCATCAGCCCTCCACTCCCCTCATTTCTTTCCCTTGTCCTGGGCACAAAGCCCTTCCATACCAAACACCTCTGCTTTCTCTGCCAAGATCTTGCATCTCACTCTGGACTGCTTCTCTCTGTTGGTCACTGATTATCTCAGAACCAGTCACACTCACTGTTATCATTATGAGCAGGGCCACAGGGTTCCATGAGCTGCCCTGGAAGGCGGGCATGGTAAGCACATGCCCTTCTCCCCCATCTGCTGAAATGATGCCCAGAGAGGGAAGAGACGCAGGAAATGGGAGTGCTTGGCGGTCAAATAGAGACCTCTTCTAACACACCATCAGAGCTGCATGCAGCCTACCCAGCACTCCACAAATCCAGCTATGTGTCTCGTCCCCTGCCAGCGGGGCATGCTGCTTGCTCAGTGTGCCGAGTATGCCCACGTTCAGTGCAGTCGCTATTCCTGTGTACAAAAGGAGACTAAGGCCTAGAGAACTGGATCTTTTTAATTTGTCATTGGGTCAGGACTTAACTGCATTACTTGACTTCAAACAGAAAGATCTTTGGGCTCTACTAGAGCTGGCCTTACTCCAAAGGCAGCTGACCCTCACAGAAAAAAGTGGGATGGGGGTAGAGGGAGTTTTGGATTCAGAAAAATCTTTGTTTGCATCAAGGCTCTGGCAGAGACTTGCTGCTTTGTGAGTTTGGGCAGGTAAATCACCCTCTCTGAGCTGCAGTTTCCTGGTGTGTACCCTACCTCATAGGATGACATGAAATAATGTGTACAGTAGCACGTAAGTCATGTGGCCCTGCCAGAAAAGTGATAAATGATGGCTTTAGAAAAAAAGAATTTCTCCCATTTTTCAAAATCCTAACGGTAATAACCCAGCTGCAGCCAAAGGCAGAAAAGAGGGGGCACCAATATGGTGTTCGGACTGTAGCAGGGACCTTGTGCTGTAAGCCCTGGAGCCTGGTCAGAGCTCACCAGCCCTGGGGTCTGCCAGTTCCCAACCGACAGGCTCCCAGGGAGGGTTCCTAAGATTGGATGTGGAATAGGCCCATAAACAACAAACATGTAGAAAGAGGCTGTCTATCCTCTCAAAGCACTCCCTTCCTGGGTCCCTTGGGGGCAAGGTCATGGGGCACAATCTTTGCAGACAGCACCCAGCAGGGCATGCTTCCCCTAGGCTGGGACCTGAAAAGCAGCATGAATGACCCTGGAAACGACAACACTCCCAGATCCACACATTTAGAGGAGTCTGTGCTTTTTCTCCTCTTCCTATTTCTGCAGGATTCTTTCTCATTAAATCTTCAAGAGAAGAGTGTATGGGGTTGTCAGGGGACACCCAAGGGTGGAAGGGACCATTGATCTAAAATGCACCACAGGAATCCCAATTCTTCCCTGGCTCTGACACCGGGCCCCATTAGAGGACACTCTTTAGGAGTGTGTGGATACACAAGGCATGGCACAGGGGAATACTGCGGGACCAGGGAAGGAAGGGAGGGGAAAGAAGGGGTAGCGGGAGGGAGGGAAAGGGAAAGCTTTGCTTTTAACAAAAAAATACCTTATGGTATATTTGGTTTTCCTGGCACAGAGCTCCTAAAACCCTTGGACTTCCCTGGGTGATATCAGCGTCTTTTGTTATTCATAAAGAGCCCCTTGTGCTAATGAGGTGACTTAGGATTGGGTCCCCTAGGTAGCTTCAGGGTGGGGACAGACAGGGACTGGTCACCAGAAAGACCAAGCCACGGAGTAGAAGTAGGCACTTTCAGCCCCACCCTACTCCTACCTCAGAGGGGAGAGGGAGGCAGGGGATGGGGTTATACAAACTCTTGGTGAACAGAGGAAGGTGCTGGGAGGGCAGCACTCTGGGGAGGGACATGGGAGCTCCCTGTCCCCTCTAACCCCCCTATATTTTGCCCCGTGGAACTCTTGAATTTGGCTGTTCCTGAGTTGTACCTTTTAGAATAAACCAATAAACATAAGTGAAGTGTTCTGTGAGCCATCCTAGAAGATTATTAGACCTGGGGTGGGGGTGGGGGGAATGGGAACCCCCAAATGTATGGGCAGTTGAACAGAAGTGTGGGCATCCTGGGCACCCTATTTGCAGCTGGTGTCTGAAACGGGGGCAGTCCCGACGCTAACTCCAGGTAGACAGTGTTAGAATTGAATTGAATCGTTGAGCACTCAGTTGCTATTGAGAATTAGTTGTGTTAGAAAAGACACCATGTATTAATATTTAATACTAGAAAATGCCACACATGCATATTTTTTGAAAATTCTTCCTGTCAACTCTTTTGATCTCAGAAGAGGAAAGCAGGCTTCCTTCCATCCTTTGCCCCAGAAACACTTTTCTGCCGTGAGATGTAATAATTTAAACAACACTCTTAACCTTGAGATGCTATTGTGGCCCTACACAAGCCACTGGCCGGCTTATCTTGTGCAGAAAGTGTAGTATTTCTGTGTGTCAGGGATGAAGTGATAGCGACTGAAGCAATTAAAAAGGTAAACATTTTAGAAATAAATATGGTTTACAAGCTAACATTCTATGATGTGAATGCTGTTAGTACCACAGTAAGAATTAGGAGGTTAAAAGCAGAGAATGACATGGAATGACATGGAAGGCTAGGAAGACTAAAGCTAGAAGAATGATCAAGATTCCAAAGTAAAAGAAGACAGATATTTTACAAAGCAAACATAAGCCTCTGGATGGTGCAAATGTTGCTTCAGAAACTGAAATGGTTCCTGTCATTTCTTGTCATAGATTAAATCAGATTATGTCTGACAAGCCTCCAGAAATGACAAAACTAATCTGCAGAGAAAACAAACCAACTGCTTCCCCCTAGGAAGAGAAGAGGTAAATACAGAGGTCGGCAATTTTCTATTCCTTCAGGTTATCTGAATAATATGAAAGTCCTACAAAACCAAGGGCAACTGGGAGAAAGAATAACAAAACCATCAATCTGTAGGTCAAAGAGAATTTATTTCTTTATTTTTACTTTTCTGCCTCTTCCATTTTAAATGTATAGAAATTGATCTCAGAATTTAAAGAATTATTCTTTAAATTTGGAGAAAGAATTGCATGGGTTCAGAGTTTTAGAACAGGAATTAGCAACACAAGACTCTGGAGGAGAAAACCCCACTGTGGAGAGCCGTTCCCTGGGCTCTGCGTGTGCCTCCTGCCCGTGTCCTCTGCTGTCCCTCAGAACCCCGGCCCTTGAGCCCCCAATATCGAGCTGCACTTGTTGTGTGTCCCTTACTCACTAGGGGTCAGGACAGGCTGGTCAGCAGCCAGGGAACACAAGGACAGCAATCAATGGATGGTGGTGGAGAGATGGCCCCGGGGCAGCTTCCAAGGCTGCCGTTGGTGACACCTGAGTCCCCCATGTCCGTGCTGTGGCCACACAGGAACACTGGAGCTTCCAGACTGAACTGCTGGGCAGGGCAGGGGGCACAGCGGCACCGGTGCTGATTAGATAACTGTTCAGGTTTGTTTTAAACGCAAGATTCTTGTGATTCCTTAAAAATTCTGTTGAGAGACAGTGTTACAACTGCTACATGATCTACAGGTGCCACTTTCCAGATAAACGTTACCACACAGCTTTATAAGGGCATAGGCTATAGGGGAATCAGCATGTTTTTCATAAGGTAGGCACCTAAAAATAAGTACTAATTAGTGATGAAACACCTAGAAATGCTAGCGCTCTGAGATCGTCACAGGCAGAAGAGTCTGTGCATTTCCTCCTCTTCCATTTCTGCAAAGCAGAAATTTCTCCCTCCTGTGCCCTCCACTGTCTGACCACCAGCCTGCCTCCTGCAACATCTCTGGAGAACTACTTAGTCTTGCTATTTTAACCTTTCTTCTTCTTCTTTTTTAATGTGTTAATTGCACAGCCTGATCGTAAATAGCTTAATAGAAGCTGAGTCTCATACATTTCTAGGTCCCCTCTCCTGGCCTACTCCAATGCCCTCTACATAGCAGGTTGCTCCAAAAAAATGCATTGAATAAATCAGATAAAGAGTTTCCAAACAAGTGAGGCTGCAGATGCTTCTGCAAATGTAAGTCTTAATTAGAAATAAGTGGGGCTTGAAAGAGATTTAGAGGTCTCTGGTGACATCCTCCAAAGGAAGGATGTTTATTTAGGAGCATCTGAACTCAACACAGAAGTAATAATCCCGTTACATTTTCCCTGGGAACCAACACCTTTTTAGAAAAAACTGCCAAGTCATATGCATTGCTGAAGACCAATCGCTTACTGAGGGCTAAGGCAGGTAGGCACCAGGGAGCGAGACCTGCCCATCACACGTGCTTCTCTCTGTAAGAAAAATGTCAACAGCAGCTGTGTTCCTTAGAGGGCAGGGAAGTATCTAGTTCTAAGTAAGAAGGGAAACATCTGCATCAGCCCCTGGATTTCCCAGAGCTTTACCTCACACAGTACTACACTGTACCACCCTGTTTAGGAGCTGGCTTTACTTTGTATCATACTACCTAAGCCCCTCCTAGATTTAACTTGAGTTTTGGCTTCATTCAGGCATTCAACAAAAGGTATTTAGGGCTGCTCCCGGGGAGGCAGTGGGCGAGGAGCTGGCAGCACAGCAGTAAGCAACGCCCCCCGTCCCCCGGCAGCCCTGCCCTCTCTGTGCACATGTTCTAATGGGGGAGAGAGACCCCGCCCATGAACAGATAGATGAGTGAACACAAAATAGGCCAGATGAGAAATGCTTTGGGAGAAAAATACAGCAGGATAAAGGGAACAGAGAAGGCTAGAGGCAGGAGGGGAGGGTTTGGGACAGTTAGCTCAAAGAAGCCTCACTGAGAAGAACAGAGGATCTTCAGGAACACAGTGAGTAAGAAGTGAGGGAAAAACCAAGTGGTTCTTGGGAAAAGAGCCTTCCAGGCGGGGCAGTAGCAAGTACAAAGGCCCCGAGGTGGGCGCGTGCTCAGGTGACATGTGCATCACATAACATCAAGAGGACAGTGAGCACAGCAAGGATGGGAGAGGAAAGCAGGCCAGGCAGGGAGGGAACTGAAGGCCACTGCAAGGACCTCAGCTCCTGTGCGGCCCAGGGAGGCAGGAGGGATCTGCATCAAGGAAGCATGTGGCTGAACCTTCCTTTCATCTCACTAGGACCACCCTGGCTGCTGTGTTGAGAACAGACTATCTGGGAGGCAAGGGCTGAGGCGGAAGACTGGCTAGGAGACTGTAACAAGAGAAGGGAGAGATGACACTGGTTTAGACCGGGGTGAAGCCCAGTGGTTAGATCCTGGATCTGCTCTGTAGGTCGAGCTGCCAGAATTTGCTGATGCATCAGATGCGAGGGGTGAAAGACAAGAGTTAAGAGTGACTCTGACAGGAATGCGGTGAGCATTGTAGAGGGGAGGGGCATGCCTCTGGCCCTTGCTAGGGAGAGGCAAAGATATAAAATGTAACCAAAATGTCAGTACTGTCATATTTTCCTGAAATAAAAGAAAAAAGAGTGACTCTGAGGTTTTTGGTCTGAGCACACAGATACATGATGTTACCATTTATCCAGATGAAAAAGACTACACGAGGGGCAAGAATGCAAAGGACCCACAGACACTATTTAGATGCTAGAGGCCATGGGGACAGTTGTTAAAGGGGGCTCGCAGCAGGTGCCAGGATATGACCTGTCCACTGGAGGGCAGGGAGGGCTGGCCTTCCAGGGGAGCACAGAGTGTGCCTCTGAGGCAAAGAAGGGAAGCTGGCGAAGGTGGCACAGGTGAGGGGGAGGCACGTGCTCACTGAAGCTCGTGCTTCCAATCCTGCAGAGGAAACTCCCAAGGCTCCACCTCACTCATAAGAGGAAGGTTCTGCAACCAATCTCACAGGTGGCTAAGTGTGCCCCTGGGACACTCGGCAGATGGCTTCAAGCAGATGCATGTCAACTCCACAAGTATTCCCAGGAAAACTCACCTGTTTAAGAACCACCCACCTGGGAATATCCTTTGCCCCTTTTACTCCTTCCATTCCACGTTACAAAGAAGGGCACATTTGTCTTATCTTACCTTGACTCTTACCTTGGCATACTGACCCAAGAACCAAACAAAGGGTCCATTCAAATCATCAGTGTGTGAATCACCTTACAAATTGGGTGACAAATGCTTTCAAAGGTCAGCTGGGTTTTAATTCTTTAAATTTTTTGCTTTCAACAAAATTGAAGAAGCTAATCAAGTTGTCAGCTGATACATCTGATGAAAACTACATTATTTTTGCCATACGATCAGGAAGAAGTTCCAAGAATTGAATAACACTGCTTTAATGAAATGGCTTTCATTACCAACTACCCATGTTACTATTAAAAAACATTTATAGAGCTGGCCTGGTTGTCTCATGCCTGTAATCTCAGCACTCTGGGAGGCCTAGGCAGGAGGATCCCTTGAGCTCAGGAGTCCAAGACCAGCCTGAGCAAGACTGAGACCTGGTCTCTATTAAACATAGAAAAATTAGCCAGGCATGATTGCGTGTGCCTGTAGTCCCAGCTACTCGGTAGGCTGAGGCAAGAGAATCTCTTGAGCCCAGGAGTTTGAGGTTTTGGTGAGCTATGATGATGCCACTGCACTCTACCCTAAAAAAATTCATAGAATTGATGATGAAAACTGTATCATTCTCTCATGTCTAGTAATACAAAAGACTTATCTGTGGATACATACATTAATTTAAAACAAAGTCTCGCCTTTGGCAAAGAAATGAATTTCCAATAAAAAATTTACATTTAATAACTATTTATTAAAATGTATAATTTATGTCATCTTGATGAATTATGTACCAATAATAGTAATCATAAATCAATCCAGAGAAATTTTTAATACTTATGGAAAAAAGAAATAATTTTTATGCAAATATTTACATTAGAGAAAAACTAAGACATTGTGATTAATAAAAGACCTTCAAACATAAAATTATATTACATTAGTGTAAGATTTGTAGGGGAAGGGGAATAAAAATGCAGGTGCAAAGAGAAAAAGGGACTCTGTAAAATATCCCACATTTTAAAGAAGGGCTTGTTCATATGGTATTTGAATGACAGGGACATCGAGTTATTGATATTATGGTATTTAGATTCCACTTAGACACTGACAGTTTGATTTTTTTTAATGTCGGTATTTACAACTGGATGAAAGTAACATCACTTGCAATAAATTAAGTGTAGGTTAGAATTCTAGTTGTCAAGTTAAAAATCCACAAATGAAAAACACAGCATTAAGATTCTTGCAGGCAACAGTAGAGCACAAAGTGTAAAGTCCACTGGCTTAAGAATGCTCCATGTGCTTCAAACATGCAGCTCTTGAGGGTACAGAGAGCAGGGCAGGAGCTCCTGAGCCCTGGGGACTGACTGGTATGGTGCAGGTTGTGGCTATGGTACATCTAAATGCAGCCCTGCATCTTCTCACTTGTCTTGCCTCAAGTGCTTCTGAAATATCCCCAAATCATTTTCTCATATAACATAAGCATGCATTTACCCCTGCAGACTGCAGTGCAATACACCCAGCATTCATTGTTGGCAGGTGGGGAGTCAGGGTCACAGCCCTGGCTTTTCTCATGGGACCTCTGCTCTCCCTGCAAATCCAGGACAAGCAGCTTGAAAGCAAGGGCAGGTGAACCCCCGGGCAAGGACTGCCACTGTCTTCACTTACCATCTGCAGCCAAATATTGGTGGTTAAAACTTGGTTCTTCTCATCCTTAAAAAAGATGACGACAACAACAACAAAAAAGAAAAACAGCAGTATAAATACGGTGTACAGGTTTACAAAAGAAAGAATGAGACAATTATTCATGTGGGGCTATGACTGTTGGGATCTGAGCATTGCTATGTGTGGAAATTAGAAATCACCAAGTACTTGCAATGTACGCAGGCAGCATTTCCCCAGAGTTAAGCTTTTCTATATATTCTGAAATCAGACACATTTATTACAGAGAACTTACAAATGATGGAAAAGTATAAAGAAAAAAATTAAAACCCTGAAACACTGCCATCCAGAAATATGCCTGCTAATGATTTAGCTATTTATCTCTATTTTGTAAAAATAATTTATATATGTTACAAAAAGCATTAAACTGGGTGCAAATTCCAATTTTTCAGAGTCAGGTTTATTGCCAGAATGTATACACTTTTAAACAAACACAAATACTTTGTGCTTCCCTCCTCCGGGAAAGGGGCGATGGTCCTGTATCCAGCTGCCTGGCCCTGGGCTGACGGTGTTGCATGTGCTGTAATCCAGCCTTGCCCCTGCAGGTCCAAGCTGTCTTTCCTCCCATCCTCTGTCTAGCAGGTAGCACGTCAGGCTCTTGAAATACACTTGAAGGTAAATCCTATCCAGCTGAGTAAACCAAGGGTAAGAAAGATGAAGCGACTTTTCTAAGGAGTCTTTCAAACTTGGATCTTTCTGACTCCGAGGCCATTTTTCCACATTTCCAAATCACATATCTGGGTTCAGGAGCCAGCAGGGCGCCGCATCCATGTGCTAACCAGGGAGCTCAGGATAGTGTTATCCACTGTGGCTTTGTTTGTCTGGACAAAGGACATCTAAAGCAGAGTCTACTCAAAATCAGCCTTTCCAAGTGGGACACAATTAGCATTTCATCACAGCTGGCCACGCTTAATAGGGTCTAGCAAAAACCAACATGCGAGGAGACAAATGAGTGAGACTTTTGCAATAGATATACTAAGAGTGTTGTCATTCAGTACTTAATACTCAATTCCAACCTAAAGGACTCTGTAAAGCAGCAAGTGACACCCTCTCCAGGGAAAATATTAATGCCCCCATGAAGAGTTGCTCATGAGAGCCCCTACAGTAAGAACTACTTGGCCTTGTTCACTGAAGGGCAGTATCCAAAAAAAGATCCAAAGGCAGAAAGAACATGGCATCTGCTGGGGTGTGGTCAGTGTGCTGCCAAGTGAATGAGAAACAAATGCTGCCTCTTGCTAAAATAAAACCATGATGAACTTGCAAGTTGCTGGCAGGGACACTTCGATGCATCAAGGCCCCGGCCCAGCTGCTCACACACCTTTGGGGGTGAGGTGGGTCAGGTGGGGCAAGGACCATAGAGAGGATTGAGCTGCCTGGGGAGGGACATGGGATGAAGCCCCCAGGAGCCCCAGGCCAGGCAGTATGTCCAGAAGAAGCTGCCAAGTTGGTTACGTGAAAGATACACCCCATTTTCCAAATAAAACATGCCAGGATCTTTTCAATGGAAAAAGTCGTAGAGCTAACATTTCACTGCAATGTGTACTGAGCAAAGGATCCCCAACAAAGCCATTCATTTAAATTGCAGGAGTACTCTCGTTCCAGTTCAAACGCCAACATTATTGGGAAGCACTGTTAAATGCTTCAGGACATGTATCTGTTGCCTCAACTTATTAAGGAGTTGTTGTTTTTAATGGACTTAAAATTAGCAAAGGTTCCATTCAGGTGCCTTTCGTTCTTTTAATTGCATTTGTGTCTTCATCTTCTGAGAGAAAGGCTTCTGTGCTTTGAGAGCTCATTCACTACCAATCTAATTAAAAGGCTTTCTTCTTTCCAACATTCTCACAGAAACCTCATTAGAGGGACACTGAATTTCGGTGGTATGTGGCAGCTTGGGACCAAGTACAGCATTTGAAACTGTAATCAACAAAAAGCAGCCAGCCACCACCTGAGAAGCCAGTGATGCCAGGTTGGGGAAACTCCAGAGGGATTGGAAAGCCTGCGGAACCAGTCAAGGGGCTGCCATCTGCACTCCCTGGATGGATCTCGTCCTTCCCCACCACAGCCCAGGACACACACTGGCTCAGTCTCTCACTCAGCTTCCTCAATCTGCAGTGACAAGGTCCCTCTCCTCCGTCCCTCCCCCAGCGTGCAGCCTTCCATCCACACACACACACACTCCCTCTCTCTCCCTCTCTTCCTCCACTCATCGCCAGGCAGGGCTTCTGACCACCAGTATGACTGGATCACCCTCTTCCAAATGCACCAGCTGCACTGCACAAAGCATCAAGACCTTAATGCAGTGCACAAGCCCTTTCTACAAGCCATTGTCCAGCCAAGTTTTCATTCATTCATTCATTCATTATTTATGAAGCACTTCCTGTTTCAGGTCTGACATGTATGCTGTGAACTAAACATTGTTCCTGAACTAATGGAATGTGTGTGTGTTGGGGGGTAGGCTCACACAGTACAATAATAACACACCTATAACTACAGTGACAAGGGTCATGGAGAGAAAGAACACAGCCCCTTCGGGAGGATGATGAAGAAACAGATTTCAAGCAGAGTGACAAGGGTGGGATCCTTTTTACACTTTTTGAACTTGTAATACCATAGTACATGGATCCCTCACGCCCACCATGTGTACCCCAGCCCCAAGCCTTTGTCCCTTGGCCCCCACCAGCCCTGCTTGCCAAGGCTCCGGCCAGGTATTACTATCTCCCAACCCCCTGGCCTGCGACCACAGGTGAGGGGTAGCATGTCCAGGTCTTGGTTTCCTCATCTGCAAAATGGATCCTGGCCCACCCCCCAACCCCATGCCTCAAAGGGATCTTGTGGGACCCTGTAAGTGATGGGCTTGCAGGGGTCACCTCCTCTCCTGCAAGACACTGGCCAGCTGACAAGCGAAGCCACCTCCCCTCGCTGGGGAAGCTCCAAAAGCAGGCCCAGAGTCTGTCTCTCCTCCCCCTTTTCCTTTCCCAGTCTCTCAGAAGTCCATTCCAACCCCCTCACTAAACCTGAGCTCCATCCCCTGCTTCCCGATGGAGTCTTCTGCACTGAGGATCCCAGGCGAGGCTCCAGCTCTGCATTAAACTTCCACACCAAATGGTTTGCACATCAAGATGCACATGGGAAGTGAACTCAGACACCTGAGTCTGGAAAGTCTACAGAAGGGACTGTAGTTCCCATGCGTCCCTCTGGCCTCAGGCAGAAGGACACCCAGGGTAGGCACACAGGGCTCCATTCCCATTGCCCAAACTCTACCTAGGCACAAAATCCAGTTCCTCCCCCCAAGACCTAAACACCCTCCACTGATGAAAAAGCCACCAGCCTCTCAGGCAGCACTTGAGCCTGTTTAAAACCACAAATCAGCTGACAAAGTTGCCTTTAACAGTCACTTCTCTCCCAAGCCGCATCACACCGGTCAGACAAGGGGACTCCTGCAGCGGAGGGGCTGAACTTTCCAAACCCTGGTCCAGGGGTCTCTGAATCAATAACCAGGTGCAGCCCCCTGAAGAACAGCATACCACAGGTACCCCAGGGTGGTGACTAGCAGGCAGCATAGATCCTGTGTCTTAGTCCATTGAGACTCTCATAACAAAATACCATAGACTGAGTGGCATGGCCGTCTTCTCACTGTGTCCTCATGTGGTGGAAGGGGCCAGGGAGGCCTCTGGGGCCTCTTTTATAAAGGTATTAATCCCATTCATGAAGGCTCCATCCTCGTGACCTATTCGCCTCCTAATGCCATCACCTTGGGGATCAGGATTGCAACATATGAATGTTGGGGGACACAAACATTCAGACCACAGAACCAATGGGTTTCAGTAATTGCAGATCCTCAGGCTGCCCCAGCTATCCCTGCCCTGCCCCGACTGGGCAGGAGGGCACGGAGGAGCAGGGTCCATTCAGGCAAGACACCCCTGGGGCTCCCACTGCAGCTCCCTAGTCAGCAGGCACTTGGCTTCTGTGTGTTGCGATGTTCTCTTCTGTGAAATGGGGATTATAACAGCCGCCCTAAGCCCCTGCTAGAGCAGGTGAGAAAAAGAGCAGTACCCTACAATCTGTGAAATGTCACTCAGTGCCAGTGGCTGTCACCAAGCAGCCACTGGCACACACGCTGTCCCACAGGACCCATGCTTCCTTCTGCCTCTGGGACAACAGGGAAGAGGCGGGATCCACAGCTCACCATGGAATACAGGAGGCCAGTGTGGCCAAGCACCCAAAGTCAACTGGACTAACCCTCCTCATTTTTTTTTAAAATCTGACCACTTCAGTTAAGAGAACATTTTTTATTTAAGTGAGCGTGCTTTTTAAAACCAATCTCTCTGAATCATCATATATGTAGTTTCGGGTACAACTGTCATGATGATGCAGTGTGCTATCTTGCATTTCTAAAGCAACTATTCTCTTGGAAGTTACCAGGCAGTGTCATTCAACATTATTTCCAGAGCTCCCATCACTTTTTTTTCCCTTTGCTTTTGTGTAGCTGCTGAGAAAAACAAACATACTACAATAGCTCTAACCATGTCTAAGGTCTTGCTTGCAGAGAAAATCTCTGGATAATATAAATTCATATTTGTGCGGCACTCTATAGTTTATAACAAGGATGATTTCTTTTGTCTAGTTTAATTTTTATACCAACCACATTTTTCTCCTAGTTTTACAGAATAATAAACTGAGGTTTTTCCTGAGTCAGCGAGATATAAAGTCTGACAAAAGACTCCCATCCAGAGTAAGAAATAAACTCCTAAAAATAAATCAGAAGGCCAACAATCCAAAAGAAAAATGGATAAAAGATGAACAAGAACTTTACCAAGAGGCCATCAGTAAGTGATATCTGAAAATAACACAGCTAACCCTGAAACAGAGTTTGTATTCTCAATGTCACACACATGCAAGCTTTATAACCTCGTGACAATAACCTGGCAAAGTCGGTACTTATTATTTTTCTCATTTCATAATGAGGAATACGGGAGAGCTCCCAAATTTAATTTTACATATTCTGGTTCTGTTTGAATGCTTTTCTGTGAGCATATTTTACCTTTATAATCAAGGCAGAAACGGAATGTATAAATACATCAATTGTGAAACAAATCAACAAAGCTCCCGACCCTAGGTCACACAGCTAAGTACAGAAGCCGAGACCCAACCCCTAATCTGTTTAGATTGTGTTGTGAACCACAATTTCTTCCTGCCCCCCCCATGTTATAACAGTGACTCTTTGATTACGATAATGGAAAATAATTCCCTTTGGTATCTATACAAGACAGAAGTTCTCAAAATACAGTATGGAGCCCTTGGGTTTCTGAGATGCTTTCAGAGGATCAGGGAAGTCAAAAATGTTTTCATAATTGTTAGAAGTTTTTTTTTTCCCTCTCTCTCTCCCCGCTTCAGGAACATTCCATAGAGCTCTGCAGAGGCTGCTGGATGTGGGAGATCAGCAGCAGACGGAATGCAGAGGCAGATCAGAAGGTTCAGCTGTCTCTATTCAGCAATTGAGATGTGCAGGAATATAAAACAATGCCACCCCTCTCACTACCTCTGCTTTGTTTGGGAAAATACAGTTATTTTTCCTAAAATATTATTTAAATTAACATGTATGGGTTTATTATAATCTTTCATAAATTAGTGAACTTACCATTTAAAATGTTTCTTAGCCTTTATCTCCAGTGTGATCAATGTTGACAGATATAACCTATGCAAACAACATTTTGGGAATCTCCAATAACCTTTAAGAGAGTAAAGAAGTCCTGAAGCCTGGAAGCCTCAGAGCCGCAGGTGCAGGGACTTGTGTTCCTAACACATCCTGTCTTTGAACTTGAGAGCCTGGCCCTGTCAGGTGCAGAGCTCGGCTCCATCTCTGCTCTCATTTGGGGGTTGCTCAGGGACTATGTCTTGGGGGCACAATGTGGAAAGTACAGACATCTCAGGCTCTAGGCTCTGCTACTCACTAGTTGTGTGGGCTTGGGGTGGTCACTGAACTTTTCTGAGACTCAGTTTCCTCATTTGTAAAAGTGAAGGTGATCGCTGTCGACATGCTATCGCTCAAGCATGCTGAAAGGATTAAATAGCTAGCACAAAGAAAAGTGCCTAAAACATAGCAATGTTCTCCACTATTCAACTATGGAGAAAAAGTTCCTCTGATACAAAGGCTTAGAGCATTGGCTCAAAGTGGCAACATCTCCCTACCTGCTACTGTCTCCTTTTTGGGGTGGTACATAATCACTGGTTGGTTTTGCTCTCACTGAAATTGAGGCTTAAAAATTAAGTGAATTTTGTGTCTACAGGTCATCATTTAATGTTCTTAATGGGTTAAGGGTTATTATGTGGTGTATGAATGTGAAGATGAGTGTGCAATCTGAGTTTCTTCAAGCCTTGGCCATCAGCCCCTTTCCACCAGCTAGCCTCCTTGGCAGAGGGTTTTGGCCAAGGAGCTTCACTTTCTCTAAGATTCTGGAGCTCCTTGATCACAGCTGAACTATTAACAGATAAATGCTTATCTCAGACAGTACTTCTAAATTCTGACAAATAAAAGAAACACATTATGTCGGGGCCCTTTAATACACTGCACCCTGAAGACCCCGAGATGGTAGACACTGCTGCAACGAACCCCATGGGGCTGAGCCTGCCATCCTTGCAAAAACTTCTGCCTCAAGAATTCCCCTAATGGAGAGATTCTGAACTCTTTGATTCCATTTTTAACTGTCAAAGTTAATCCAACATAGCTCTAAAACACTGTTTTTAGGGACAATGCAGAGTAAAGCTTAAGGGATTTTTAAAAATCAAGCATATATATTTTTTTCCTCCCAACAGGTTGATTCTATAATTTCTTGCTGGCATAATCCCAGGAAAGACACATGATAAAAAACTGGAAAACGGGCCAATCAGGCTGACTCCTTTGGGAACAATAAACTTCAGGTCAACAGGGGCAGGTAGGTTTCCTGAGCTTAGGTCCTTGATCCAGTCAATGCCAACGGATTCTTCTTTCTCCTGTGAAACTCCTTGCCCAATGCCAGACTGAAGGGGACAAAGTGCACTGCCCAGGTGCTCAGCTGCCAGTGTGCAGGTAAAACAGAGCTCTCCTGGGGGAATGAGCCCCCCAACCTGATGTCCATTTGGTTCCTGCTGGGTGGACCCCATCTCCAGAGCCACCCTACCCTTCCCAGGGAAGGAGGAAGAGTCCAGTGGTGCACTTTTAACTGCTACTGGAAGGCTTTCTTTTCTTCTGCAAAGGGAAGGGCCTCCTTATCCCTCAACTAAGGACTGAAAAATCAGGAGGAATGAAGCTTGGGTGTGGATACGAGAGCAGAATCTAACAAAGAAGGAACTGACCTTGAGTTAACAGAGCTGGCAAGTGGTGGTGACAGGAAGAAGGTGGGATGGAGAGGGGTGGGGGACAGAGATACTGGGCTCCAGGCATACTGGGTAGATCATAAATCAAGCTTTACTGGACTATCCCTGGATGGCAACAAAAAACCTCCCCTTAGGCTTAAGCAATCATCCTAACTGAATCAGTTGCCAGGCATTTCCTTGACTATTTATAACAAATAAAGCACACAGAATAAGTCTGATTAGGCTGAAAGCAAACAACTGCATGCATAGCCAGACCCCCTACAAATGCCTTAGTTATATAAATTCATGGAGCTTCAATATCAGGTTTTTCCAATGAATTCTGTCAGAAAACTACTTGCAACATGTCCCATCAAAGTTGGGGTCCTCTAACGACCTGAGCTACAGATAAGGAGATATCCACAGAGCCCTGAATGTGGAACTGGTGCAGTGTGGTTCAAAAGGAAGTCAGGAGCAGGCTTTAGAAGCAGTGACTTTCTGTCTTCTGTTATTTGATGTTGCTAATATTAATATTTCTATAAATAATGCAGATGAATTGGTCTAATAAATTAAGAAAAATAAACTGGGCCACGAGTCAGGAAAGAATCACATGAAAAATAACATACCACTATTACATCACAGAATATAAAAACTGTAAGTAGACACACAAGGCATGAGCCAGATGAAAATCATTTTAGAATGATAGCTCACGAACATAGTATGGTTATGAATGAAGAAATAAATAAATGTACCTACATAAAAAAATTTTTTAAATAGCACACATGATGAAAAGAGGAAGAAAGGAAGGCAGGTAGGCAGACAGTCACAACTAATATGCAAAGTATAGGCTGGAAAAAAGCCCGAACAAGAAGGGCATGCTTCCCATGAATTCTTCATCCTACATAACTTAACAAAGCCTTGGATCCAATTAAACGCAGTTTCAAAATCAAGATAATAAAATAATGAAATGAAAGAGAAGAAGAGCTAAATAAATACACTGAGAACCAAAACTACACTATTACATAGTTAATAAATTAGACACAGAAAGGAACAGAACAGACACAGCTAAAAATTGAGTTGCTGGCACGAAGGCAGGGCATGAGATAATCATAGTTTGTGCAGAGGAAACAAACAAGGAGATTAAGTCAATTAGAGAAGACCTTGCCATGGAGATGAAACAAAGAAGCCACTGCTAGAGCCGACCTGTAGAACACAGCACACAGAAACTAGTTAAGTATTCAGCATGGTGCACGCAGGGAGACATGCTGCCGGCTCTGGAAAAACCGCAGACCCCATAACCTTAATACCAGTGGGCTACAAAACACCTGGAAATGCTGGAGGAGGTCAAACAAATGTCTTTTGAAATGCCAATCTGCGCTCACAAGAAATCATGAGAAATCCTTACAAAGATTCCAAGCGCAGACTAAAAAGAACACGGTACGTGCATGAGCTGACACTATGGCAGGGCACGGGGGTGGGCGGTGCAGGGACCAGTCACATCCACACGGGGCTTGGACAGTACCTACCTGAGACTGGAGACAAGGCTCTTCCACGGGTGGGCAGCTGAAGCCACCTCACCCCACATCCACCACATGTTGTGAGGATTTTGAAGAGCCCATGGGCAGAATAAAACAAAAAGGAAGCTTGTCTATCTCAGTCTGGGCTGAATGTAGAGAAACAAGAGTGCACTATGTTTCCCCCCCAAAATAGGAGTCTTCTTTCTGAAAAATAACTCAAACGTAAATAGTCAATAATGCCTGGGAATTCTTCGAGCTGTGGAAGTAGCATAGAAGTTGTTTCAGGCCAGTGAAACTTGAGGCACCGGACAGAAGCAATAAGAACAAGCAAACAAAAGACAAAACAAAATCTTTGCCCCGAAACCATAACAATGATTATGTCTTCATGATGCAAATTATAAAATATGTAAAGTGAAAAATTTTCTATGAGCAACAGATACAAAAACCAAGTCAGAAGGAACAAACCCTCCAAAATTCAGACAGGAGAAATATCAGAGAGACAACACTGAATAAGTATATTTAAAATGGTTAAATACATTAAATATATCAAAAACATATTTAAAAAATAAGATACTCTGGGGATTAAAATAAAAAGGAGATTTGGAAAAAAAAACAAACACAAAAGAGCTTTGCAAAATGAAAAATTTAGTAACAAATAAAAAGCTAATGGATAGGTTAAACAGTGGATTCTAAAGAACAGAAATAATAATTATTAGTAAGCTAAAGACAGACCCAACGAAATTACCTACGATGCAGATCAGAAAGATAAAGAGATGGAAAATATGAATGCTTGAAAGACTTGAGGGTAGAATGAATATATTCAATATACGTATAAAAAACTTTCAGAAGGAGAAATTTCTGGAATTGGCCCACTAATCCTCAGACTAAGTACGTACAAGTTCCTCAAAAAGGCAGGTATGAATCAAAAACTAATCAAAGCTCAATCGTTTTTCAGCTCTGACACGTAAAGAACTTAGAATTAATCACTCCCATGTTTACAAGAAAGAAACGGAATGAACTGAAAAAAAATCAAAGACTTTTCTTGGGCAGAAGAGGGACAGACGCTTCAGGGTAAATGCTGCACTGAAATTTGGAGGGACAGGGAATGGAGAGTCACGGCCAAGATCTGCTTACTTGAAGGAGAAGCCCCGGGAGTCATCAAGTCATAGTAACGCTTAGTGGTGATGTTGATGATTCTCTGGTGTCTGAGTGTGAACAGTGGGAGTAAGAAACCCTCAGAGGGCCACAGTCTTGTGGGTGTCCCAACAGTTTCATGGCTTTTATCTCTAGGAACCAGGTTCTCATGGCAAATGTGTAAGACAGATTCCCCCTGTGGCTCTGGCAAAAGGAGGGGAGGAGTAACCACTGGGAAACAGGTAACCCAGAGCCTTCTCCACAACCAAAGCCCACTCTCCAGGCTTTCCCAGAGCCTTGTCCCTGTTGGGGAAAGGACATTCCTCCCACTCCAGCATCCTGTACCCTTTCTGTCTCACCCAAGGGGGAGAAAGGTTATACCACCAGAGAAACACCTGTGAAAGCCACAGCCCACACAGCCCACACAGGCGACTGAAAGACGAAGATTAACATGGGATTATAGAACACTTCCCCTTACCCTCACTCACCACTGCGCTAACAGAGCCCTGGTATGAATTACAGCTAAAAGAGCTACCCTCTCTCTGAGGAAGAGAACCTAAGAAAGCCCAAAGTCAAGAGGGGAGACAAAAACAAGAACACAAGAGGAACTTGAATCAAGCCTCTGGCAATTAAAGCAAGCACTGAATAAAGCCCAACTACTAGCCAAATTAACATAAATTCTCACCCTAGAGATGTGTTTACCTTCATTCCTATTACCTTAAAGGACATTTCTGGCTTATGACAGAAAAACTACTAGGCAACTAAAAGATAAGAAAAAACAGTCTGAAGAGACAAAGCAAATATCAGAACAGGATTTACATACGACACAAATGCTGGGATAATCAGACAAGGCATTTAAAATAATATAATAAAGGTTGGTCCAAGTACAGTGGTGTTTACAACTAATTGATAACAACCAGTTACAGATCCCTTTGTTCCTTTCTCCACTTCCACTGCTTCTCTTGACCAGCCTTTAAAAAACTTAATAAAATAAAATAAAATAATATGATACATATGTTAGGGATGCTAAAGGAAAAAGAAACAACATGCAAAAACAGTTGGATAATGTCAGCAGAAAGATGGAAACTCTAAGAAAGAACCACAAGGGAATACAAGAAATCAAAAACACCATAACAGAAATAAAGAATGCCCGTATGCAATTCGAATATATTTTGTCACAACTGTAACTTAAATTAAATGTAAACATTTTCAAATCTCAAAAGAAAGAAAGAAAGCTTTTGAGGGGCTCATGACTACACCAGACACAGATGAGCAAATAATCAGTGAGCTTGACGATATGTCAATGGAAACTTCCGAAACTGAAATGCAGACAGGGAAAACAATGAAAAAAGAGAAAAGAAAGAATAAATTATCTAAACCTGTGGGGCAATTTCAAAAGGCATAAAATATGTGTAAATGAATCACCAGAGGAAGAAAGAGCGGAAAAAAAAAGGAATATTTTAAATAATAATGGCTGAGAACTTTCCAAAATTATTGACAGAAACAAATCATAATAGATCCAGGAATCTGAGTGAACACTAAGCAGGATAAACATCTATAAAACTAGACATGCATCTTATACCAATCACAGAAATTAAATTAAAATGTATCATGAGCCTACACGTAAAATGTGAAACCATAAAACCAGAAGGAAACACAAGATTAAATATATGTAACCATGGATTTGGTGATAAAAGTTTTGGGTACAACACCAAAGGCATGCTGATCCATACAAACAAAAATACCTATAAATTGGACTTTATTAAAATTAAAAACTGTTCTATGAAAGGCACTGTTACTAGAATGAAAAGACAAACTACATATTGGGGGAAAATTTTGCAAAATACATCCCTGATAAAGGACTTGTGTTCAAAATATAGGGGAAAACCCAGAAATATAAAAACAAACAACCTAACTAAAAAATGTGCAAAAGATATGAACAGACAACTCACCAACAAAAGTGTACAGATAACAAATTACTATATGAAAAAATGTTCTACATAATATGTCATCAGGGAAATGCAAATTAAAATAATACCACCACCACCCACCTATCAGAATGTCTAACATCTAAAAAAATGACAATACCAATTGCTGGGAGAATGTGGAACAACAGAACTTATTTGCTATTAGTAAGAATGCAAAATGGTATGGTCACTTTGGAATGCAAAATGGTATGGTCACTCTGCAAAACTAAATCTAGTGTCACCATATCATCTAACAACTGAATTCCTAGATTTACCCAATGATTTGGAAGTTTATATCTATAGAAAAGCCTGTACATGAATGTTCATGGCAGCTTATTCATAATTGCAAAATTTCTTCCAGGACTATACCTGACAGTAATTATTAATACTTCAGTGAGGTGCTATCAGTAATGAAATCTTTGTTTATCTCAAAAATGTCTTATTTTGACTGTACTCTTGGATGACAGTGTAGCTGGGCAAAAATTCCATTTCCCATCTAATGTAGAGTATACTCTAATGTCTTCTTCTACATGGAATAATGAGGAAATAAATAAACCAAACTCAGATCATTCATAAACCTCATTTCTTCTTCTGAGAAGTATAATGAAGTGACTCGTGCCATAAAGCACACTACACCAATTACCAAGAAAAATGTTCCTATCACAAATTCAAGAACAGAATTACTTAGGAACATTTTCATAATTCAGGTGATTAAGTAGTTTGCATAAATTTCCAAGTAATTCTTGCCTTCACCAATGACCTTTTGTTATATGTGAGCCACTTAATACGTCACGGAATTATAAATCCTGAACTTGTAAGGAATAAATTGCTCAGTGTAGGGGATGTCCACATTTGAATCTATGCAATAGTTACAGCTGAGTTTCTGTCCCACAATCACCTACCCTCTTTGCCCCATCCCTTCTATGATCACACCTGGCTGAACAGAGTGAGACCCTGCTATAAAAACAAAGAAAATAAACTGGAAAATAAAACAGAGTTGGAGACCTATGGGACTACAACAAAATATCTAATAAGTATATAATTAGAGTCCTGGATAAAAGAAAGAAGGTGGAGCTGAAAAAATACATGAGGAAATAAAGACTGACACTTCCCAAATTTGACAAAATACACAGAACTATGGATTCAAAAAGTGGGCATCCCCAAACAAGATAATCCAAAGAAATCCCACCAAGACAGATCATAGTCAAATTTCTAAAAACTAAAGACAGTGAAAGAACTTTAAAAACAGAGAAATAAAAATGACATCTAAAGGGAAAAAGCAATTCAAATGACAAAGTATTTTTCATCAGAAATGGCAGAGATAATTAGGAGGTAGAACAACATTTTTAAGTATTGAAAGAAAGGTCAACTCAGAGTCCTATAACCAGAGAAATACACTAGGTGAGAATGAAGGGAAAATGAAGATACTCTCAGAGGAAGGCAACTAAAAGATTGTGTTGGCAACACACCTACTTTTAAAACAACAGCTTAAGGAAGTATAATAGAAAGAAAACATTAAAAGAAGGAATATTGGACAGAAAGGAGAAAAAAATACAGCAAGTAAAAATATGGGTAAATAGGTGTTTTCCTCTTTTTGAGTTTTCTAAATTGTTTGGTGGTTGAATCAAATATTATAAAACTGTCTGAAATGGTTCTAAATGAACATAGAGGAAATAGTAAAGGCAATTATATCATAAACAGAGGAGGGTAAAGAGATATAAAGAGAGGTGAAGTTTCTACACCGCACACAAAGTGGTAAAATGGCAGCATTAGTAGATAGTAATAAGCTATTTATTTACACAAAGAGTTCCACCAAGGCACATTATGAATAAGTCAAATGGAATTTTTTTAAAAAAATATTCAGGCTGGGTACAGTGGCTCAAAGCTATAACCCTAGCACCCTTTGGGAGGCTGAGGTAGGAGGATTGCTTGAAGCCAGGTGTTCAAGACCAGCCTGGGTAACACTGTGAAACCCCATCTCTACAAAAAATATAGAAAAATTAGCCAGGTATAGTGGTATGCACCTATAGTCCCAGCTACTCAGGAGCCTGAGGTATGATTATTGTTTGAGCCCGCGAGTTGGAGACTATAGTAAGCTCTGCCATCACATTGCAACCTGGTTGACAGAGCAAGTCTCTGTCTCAAAAAAAAAAAAAAAAAGGAAGCTCAAATATCCTATAGGAAGACAGGTAAAAAAAGTAAATAAAGTAGAAAAATTTGAAAAAGAAAAACAAACACAAATCAGAAATCAAATGACAAACTTAAATCCTAACATATAAATAATTGTATTAAATGTAAATGGACTAAATAAAATAAAGACAGAGATTGGCAGAGTAGATTAGAAAAAACATGATCCAATAGTTTTTTGAACACATGGTGTTAGAACAAATGGACACCCACAACCAAAAAAAAAAAAAAAGTAGACACAGACCTTACACCCTTCAAAAAATTAACTCAAAATGGATCACAGACCTAAACGTAAAACGCAAAACTATAAAACTCCTAGAGGATGACATAGGAGAAAGCCTAGATGGATATGGCAATGACTTTTAAGATACAACACAAAAGAACCACCCATGAAAGAAAGAAGTGATAAACTAGACTTCATTAAAGTGAAAAATCAATATCAAGGTGCCAGCATCTGGTGAGGGACTTCCTTGTAAAAGATAATGTTAAGATAAAAAGAAGATAAGTCACACATTGGGAGAAAATAATTGCAACAGATGTATCTGATAAAGGACTGTTATTTAAAATATACAAAGCCAGTTTAAAATTCAACAAAAACAAAACAAGCAATCCAATTAAAAATGGGCCAGAGACCGTAACAGACGCCTTACCAAAGGTATATACATAGAGCAAAGAGGCATATGACAAGATGCTCCACATAATGTGTCACTAGGGAAATGCAAATTAAAACAACAATGAGATACCATTATTTACCTATTGGAATGGCCAAAATCCATAACACTGGCAGAAGTCCAGATGCTGGCTGGGCTGTGGAGCAATAACAACTCTCATTTACTGCTGGTGGGAATACAAAATGGTACAACCACTTTGGAAGGCAGTCGGATTTTCTTACAAAACTAAACATACTCTTACCATTCAATCCAGCAATTGCTCTCCTTGGTATTTACCTACAAGAGTTGAAAACTTATATTCACATAAAACCTACACATAGATGTTTATAGAAGCTTTATTCATAATTACCCAAACTTGAAAGCAATTAAGATGTCCTTTGTAGGTAAATAAATTGCGGTACATCCAGACAACAGAATACTATTCAGCTCTATAAAGAAATGAGCTATCAAGCTATAAAAAGACATAAGATCTTTAAATACATATTACTAAGTGAAAGATGTCAACCTGAAAAAGTTACAAATGATATGATTCCAGCTATATGACATTCTGGAAAAGGTAAGACTATGGAGACAGTAAAAAGATCAGTGGTTTCCAGGAGTTGATTAGAGGTACACGTGGAGCACAGAAGATTTTTAGGGCAGGGAAACTACTCTGCATGATACTATAATGAGTACATGGCATTATACATTCACTCAAACCCACAGAATATACAATACCAATAGGAAACCCTAATGTAAACTATAAACTTTGGGTGATAATGACGTGTCAATGTGGATTCATCAACTGTCATAAATGTACCACTCTGGTGGGGGAAGGTTATGCATGTGTGGCAACAGAGGGCATATGGGAAATCTCAATTTTGCTGTGAACCTAAAACTTCTCTAAAAATAAGGACTATTAAAAACAAACAAACAAAAAAAGCATAACCTAAGTATATACTATCTACAGGAAACTTATATCAAATATAACAACATAGACAAGTTAAAAGTAAAATGACAGAAAAAGACATAGCATGTAAACCTTAATCCAAAGAAATCAGGTGTGGTCTTATATATCAGATAAAGTCTTCAGAGTAAAGAAAATTACCAGAGACAAAGGGGGTCATTACATAATGATAAAACTGTTAGTCAACCAAGAAAACACAGCAATCCTAAACGTGTGTGCACCAATGACACAACTTTGAAACAACAAATAGGAGAAAAAAATGACAAAACTAAAGAGAGAAATAGAAAAACCAACAATTATAGCTGGAGATCTCCACGCTCGTCTCTCCATAATTGAAAGAATAAACAGACAGAAAATCAGCTAGGATATAGACGAACTTAATACCAGGCAACAGGATGTAACTGACATTTATACAACATTATACGTAACAACAGCAGAATACATTCTCTATTCCAGTGCCCATGGAACATATACCGAAATATACCATAATCTTGTCCATAAGCAAAGCTCAATAAATTTAAAACAACTGAAATTATACAAAGTGATTTCTCCAACTGCTATGGAATCAAACTGGAAGTCAGTAACAGAAGGATAACAGGAATATATCCAAAGTTTAAAAAACTGAAAAATATACTTCTAAATAATGTATGTATCAAAGAGAAAGAGTTAAGAGAAATTTTTTAAAAATATTTTGAGCTGGGCACAGTGGCTCATGCCTGTAATCCTAGCACTTTGGGAGGCTGAGGTGGGAGGACAGCCTGAGGCCAAGAGTTTGAGACCAGCCTGAGCAACAAAACAAGACCTTGTCTCTATACAATTAAAAAAAATATATAGCTGGCATGCACGTATAATCCCAGCTACTCAGGAGGCTGAGGAAGGAGGATTGCTTGAGCCTAAGAGTTTGAAGTTGCAGTGAGCTATGATAGTACCATTGAACCCTAGCCTGCGCAACAGAGCAAGACTCTGAAAAAAAACTCAAAATTTTGAAAATGAAAATACAGCATAAAAATTTGTAGGACAGAAATGAAGCAGTGCTAAGAGGGAAATTTATAGTACTAAACACATATATGAGAAAGGAGGAAAAGTCTCAAATCAATAATCTAATCTAAGCTCCTACCTGAAGAACCACCACCAACAACAAATAATAATAATAATAATCCCAAAGCAGGAAGAATGAGAGAAAAATAAATGTAGGAGCAAAAATCAAAAAATTGCAAACAAATAAGCAATATAGAAATATCAATGAAACACAGAGCTGATTCTTTCAGAAGACCAGTAAAATTGACAATCCCCTAGGAAGACTAGCAAAGAAAAGAGAGAGAACATTCAAATAACCCACATCAGGAATGAAACAGAGGATCTAAATATAGATCCTGCAGACATCAAACAATAATAAAGAGAGTACTAAAGAACTTACTCTATGCTCATAAGTTGAACAATTTAGATAAAATGGATCAATTCTTCAAAAAAGACAAACTTACAACTTTCCCAATATGAAATAAATAATTTTTAAAGCTCTATAACTATTAAGGATACTCAAACAGTAATTTTAAAATTCTGAGAAATGAAGCTTCTAAGCCCAGATGATTTCACTGAATTGTATCAAACATTTAAAAGAAATATTTTAACACCCATTCTACACCATCACTTCCACAATACAGAAAAAGAGAAAACACTTCCCAATTCATTTATAAAGCTAGTATTAACCCAATAACAAAATCAGACAAAGAAAGTACAAAAAAAGAAAATATAGATGAATATTTCTCATGAATATAGATACAAAAATCCTTAACAAAATGTTAGCAAATGGAATTGAGTGATATATATATATAAATATGTGTCATAACAAAACAGGATTTATTCCAGGGAAAGACTGGTTTAATATGTGAAAATAAATCAATATAAAAATCATAATATTAACAGGCAAAAGAAGAAAAATCACACAATCACAATTGCTGCGGGAAAAAACATTTGGCAAAATTCAACATCCATTCATTATAAAAATTCTCAGAAAAATAGGAGTAGAGGCAAACAACTTCAACTTAATAACTTAATACAGAGCATCTGCAAAAAACCTAAAGTTTTATAGTCAGTGGTAAAAGTATCAGCAGTTTCTTCCTAAAATAAGAAACAAGGCAAAGATATCTTGTTCTCACTACTCTTATTCAACACACTGCTAGAAGTTCTATCTAATGCAGCAAATTCAGGAAAAGGAAATGAAAGGCACACAGATGGAAAATGAAGAAACAAAACTGTGGTTATTTGCAGAAGACCTGACTGCACAGAATATCCTAAAGAGTCTAGAAAAACAAAATAAAACAAAAATCATTTAGAATAAATGAGTTCAGTAAGATTGTGAGATACAAAATTAACAAACCAAAATCAATTCTATTTCTATATACTAGCAATGAACATGTGGAAAACAAAATTAAATATATATTACCATTTTTTAAATTTTAAAATATTAAAGGAGTGCAAATGTTTTTGTTACATGCATATCTTTTACAACAGTGGTTCCCAGCATTTTTGGCATCAGGGACTAGCTTCATGGAAGACAATTTTTCTACAGACAAGGGGGCTGGGGGTGCGGCTGTAAATACAGATGAAGCTTTATTCTCTCACCCGCCACTTGCCTCCTGCTGTTTAACCTGGTTCCTAACAGGCCACGGACCACTACCAGTCTGAGGCCTGGTGCTTGGGGACTGCAGTTTTATAATGGCTAAGGCTCTTAGTGTTCCCATTACCTAAATAGTGTTCACTGTACTCGGTAGGTAGGTTTTTACCATTCTGTCCCTTCCACTTCTTGATTTCCTATGACCTTTATATCTCATTGTGCCCCTGTGTGCCTGTCGATTAGCTCCCAATTAATTGAGAGCACTTATGGTGTTTGGTTTTCCATTCTTGAGATACTCGACTTAGGATAACGGTCTCTAATTCCATCTAAGTTGCTGCAAAAGTCATTATGTCATTCCTTTTTACCATTTACAATTGCTTACAAAGAAAAAAAGAAGGAATAAAAGAAGGAAGGGAAAAAAAGGTGAAGGGAGAAAGAGAGGAAAGGAAGAACAACTGACTTAGATGTAAATCTAACAAAGTATTAATATATACTGCACGTGTATACTGAAAACTACAATAACAAATCAAAGATCTAAATAAATGATATACATTAAATATTCATGAATTGGATCTTAACATAATAAATATTGTAACTACAACAGACCAATCTGGTTCAACTTTTATGTAATAAAAGTTTTGAGTTGTTTTTCAGTTGCCATGAATTCCCAGGTTAAAGGTCACATAACCTGAGCATGCCCAGATGAATGAAGCATGCAACCATGGGTAGAACCTAAGTGCTCAGACCTAGGAACAGGGGCTGAATTCAGAAGTGGACACCACAGGCAAGATCCCATCATCTTAATCCAAGATCCAATCAGATCATGCCTTGTTACCCTCTGAATATAAAACCTGCCACAAACCCCAGCTCAGGGATACATATTTGAGCTTGACTCCTGTCTCTTTGCTTGGCAGCCTTGTAATAAATGTATCTCTCTACGAAAACCTGGTGCTTCAGTGTTTGGCTTTCTGTTACGGGCTGCAAACAAATCCAGTTCAGTTCAGAAACAGTATGTCAACATTCCCCAAATTGTTATACAGGTTTGGTGCAATTCTTTTCAAAATCTCTGTAAGATATTTGTGGATGGATATACATAGATTATTCTAAAATGTATATGGAAAGAAAAAAGAACAAGAATAGCTAAATCAATTTTTAAAAAGAACAAACATAAAGAATCATTCTAACAGATTTGAAGATTTACAGGAATCTAGACCATGTGGTATTAGTGGAAGGATTAACACATAGATCAGTGGAACAGAATAAAGAACCCAGAGATAGACTCACAGACTTGTGGCCAACTGATTGTGGCAAAGGTGCAAAAAAAAAAAAAAAACCCAATAAGGAAAGGACAATCTTATCAACAAATGAGGCTGTAGCAATTGGATATCAATACGAAAAAAAGGAACTTCAACCTAAACCTCACATCTTCTATAAAGATAAATTCAAAATGGATCACAGACTTAAATGTAAAATGAGAAACTACAAACCTTTTGAAGAAAACATAGGAAAAAATCTGCAGGACCTTGGGTCCAGGGAAAAATTCTTGGAAATGACACCAAAAATACAATCCACAAAAGAAAAAATAAACTGTACTTCATGAAAATTAAAAACTTTTGGGGGGGGGCAGAATACCCACTCTACAGACAATGAGAAAATATTTAAAATCCACAAATCTGACAAAGGACTCATCTCTAAAATGTATTAAAAAACTCTCAAAATTCAATAATAAAAAATACAATTAGAAAATGAGCAAACTAATTTCTAGTGACAAATCAGATTAATGGTTGCCTTGGGTTGGAGGAAGCTGGAGTATAAGGGAGGAATTGCAGAGGGGCAAAAACAACCTATTGCAAATGATGAAAATGTTCATTAATCTGCATTGTGGTGACAGTTTCATAAGTATGCAAACTTGTCTAAACATCAATTTGCAAACTTAAAGAACATACAATTTTTGTTTGTCAGTTTCAATAAAGCTTTTTTTAAAGTTTATAATTTTTCTAAATAGACACCTATTAAGAAGTCATTTTATTAAAAGGACATCTGCACTCAAATGTTTATTGCAGCACAATTCACAATTTCAAAGATGTGGAACCAACCTAAGTGCCCATCAATTCATGAGTGGATTAACAAAATGTGGTGTACACACACACACTGGACTACTACTCAGCCATAAAAAGAAATGAATTAATGTCTTTGCAGCAATTTGGATGAAACTGGAGACCATTATCCTAAGTGAAGTATCTTAGGAATGGAAAAACACACACCACATGTACTTTTTCTAATAATCTGGAACTAATCGACAGGCACACATAGGCACAGAGAGAAGCAAAATTCCTCGGAAATCAAGAACGGGGGAGGGGGAGGGAAGGGAGGAATAAAAACCTACCTACCAGGTAACAATGATTATCATTTGGATGATGGGCACACTAATTGCCCTGACTTAAGCATTATAAAGGCTATCCATGTAACAAAAACATTTGTACCCCCCTAAAATATTGGAAGAAAAAAAAAGAACACAGATACTTCACCAATCTAGATAACAAAAATAAATGAGAATCACTAAATACCTTCACAATCTGGGAGGTAGGGGAACAAAAACAAAGCATAAACACTTATAAAATAGCACATTTAGTACTTTCAAATTAAGTAGTCACAGACTGTTTCCACTTCCGATATTTCACTGATATTCAGAATCTGTGTTTACTAACCCAGTAGGCACACCAGACTGACTCAGGGAGCTTTCTTTAAAAAGGACTATGTGGACCTTTTTTCACACTAAACAATCATGATAAAACAAGGTTAGGACTTGGCACTCACACTTTTAAAAATTGAGATATAATTAATATATGATAAAATTCACCTTTTTGAAGTATAGAATTCAGTGTTTTAGTATTACATTTGATAAATATCTGCTCGAGTCCTTTGCCCTTTCTTAAACTGAGTTGCATTTTTATTGAGTAGTAGGAGGTTTTCTTTCCGTTACATATTCTAGATACTAGACCCTTATCAGATACATAATTTCATATATTATCTCACATTCTGTAGGATGTATTTTCACTTTCTGTGGAGTGCCCTATAGATGTGTCTATTAGGTCTAATTTAAGTCTAATGGTTATTAATTGTTAATTCTAATGTAGGTCAGATTTTAATTATTGCTTTATGTGGTTTTTTTAAAATTATATATGAGAACAAAGGTATTACAAAAAAAGTGTTAATTAGATAGGAGACAAAGGCACTCGTGTATTCTATTTACTTGTTGGTTATCTGTCTCTCATTTTTTCTATCATTATTGAAAGGAGGATACTATAGTCTTCAAGTATTTTTGTTGAATTTTCTATTACTCACCTTTAATCCTGTCACTGTTTGCTTCATGTATTGGAGGGCCTCAATCATGGGTACATATGTATTTTAACTGTTACACATTCTTGACCAACTGACTTTTTGTTATAATAAAATGCACTTTTTAGTCTGTAGTAACAATTTTTTAGTCTATGTCATCTGATATTGGTAAAGCCACTCTAGCTCAACTTGGGTTACTGTTTAAATGATATATCCTTTGCATCTGTTTATTTTCAACCTATTTGCAGTTCTGAATGTAAAATGTATCTCTTGTAGACACAAATGGCCAATCATTTTCTGCCCAATCTGTCAATCTCTATCTTTTCATTCAAGTGTGCAATCCATCTAATTTAACATATACTCTGATATAGGATTTACACCTGCCATTTTGCTATTTATCCCTAATACTTCTCTCACTGTCTTCTAATTTATTAAATAGGTATTGTCTTGTGTACCATTTCTCTATCATTTCACTTCCTTTTTTTAGCTATTTTCCCTGGGGATTACAATTAACATCTTGACTTAAAACAATCTTGTTTGGATTGATGCCAACTTAAATCAGTAGTATCTAAAAACTTTGCCACTATGTAATTGTTTCCTCCCTGCTTCTTTGTCCTGTTACTGTCATAAAAATTGCATCTCTATACATTGTATGCACATCGACATGTGTTTGTAATTATTGCTTCATACAGTTGTATCTCAAATCAGAAAGAGGAAAAGAGTTATTCACCAGAAATATATTTATACTGTCTTTTATATTTACATAGGTCATTACTTACTGGTGCTCATTATCTCTATGGATTCAAGTAACTGCCTACTGTCCTCTCATTTCACCTAAGGACTCCTTTTTAGTATTTCTTGCAAGGCAAGTTTTCTAGCAGTGAATTCTCACTGCTTTTTTAAAATCAGGGAATGCACTAATTTCTCCTTCATTTTTGAAAGATATTTTTGCTAATTTAAAATTCTTGGCTGAGAGTCTTTTGCTTTCAGCACTTTGAAAATATGCCATCCCACTGCCTCTATCCTCCATTATTTCTGTTGAGAAATCAGCTGCTCATATGACAGAGGCACTTTGCATGTGTTGAGTCAGTTCTACCTGCTTTCAAGAGTCTTTGTCGTTTGACAGTTTGATTAGGATGTGTCTAGCTGTGTATCTCTTTGAGTTTATCCTACTTTTAGTTCATTAAGCATTTCGGATATGCAGATCACAATTTTCCTGCTCAGTCTGGGAAGTTTCCACCCATTATGTCTTCAAATGTTCTTTTTTCCTCTTCCTCTCCACTCTCCTTCTAGGACATCCACTTTGCACACGTTGGTATCTTGTTATTTCACAGGTCTCTGATGTTCAGTTCATTGTTTTCGTTTTTTTATTTTTCAGTTATTCAGATGGGATAAACTCAGTTGACCTATCTTTAAGTTCCTTGTTTCTTTATTCCACCTGCTCAAATCTGTTGTTGAAATCCTTTAGTGAATTTTTCATTTTCATAATTGAAATTTTTAACTCCCAATAATTTATATTCGGTTCTTTTGTATATATACATCTTCATTGATATTCTTAGTGAGACATTCTTATACTCTTTTAGTTCTTTAGACATGGTTTCCTTTACTTCATTGAACATATATTAAAAAGCTGGTTTAAAGTCTTTGTCTAGTAAATCCAACATCTGGGCCTCCTTAGGATAGTTTCTATTGATTATGGGGTTTCTTTCCCCCTGTGTATGGGCCATATGCTCATCTTTCATTGCATGTATTATGTATTTTTGTTGGAAACTGGACATTTTAAATAACATTACGTGACAATTCTGGAAAGCATACCTTCCTCAGTTTGTTTTTGTTCCCATTTGTTTATTCAGTAACTTTTCTGAACTAATCTGTAAAGTCTATATTATTCATTGTATGTGGCCACTAAAGTCTCCATTTTGTTAGCTTAGTTTTCAGCTAATAAAGGAACAGAGATTTTTCTCAAATGCTTAGAACCAATAAATTTTCCAGTCTTTGCCAATGCACTGTGTGTGTCAGGGCACAATTTCAATACACAGCCAAGCAGTTGAAAACTCTGCCTTGGCATTCACTTCCTGCCACGCAGTCAGTCAGAGGTGGGAGACTAGGGCCTTCTCAGATTTTTTCTGAGCATGTGCCCAGCCTTACACATGCCTTTTGGAGCTTTTCAAAGAACATATGGATATCTAGGCCCAAGCCTTTCCCTGTAATCTGTTTTTATTAGTTTATTGTCTTCCTCAACTGATATCAACTGCTTCAGGCAGCCCCAAGGTTAACAAATTACTTCTCAATTGTCAACAAATGCACCCAGGGAAAAGGCCTTCTGGACTAGGAAAGCTCTGAATTAGATCAAATAAAGAGAATCTTGTAAGTGGGGTCTTCTACTGAACCAGCAGAAAGATGAAATGCTGACAGTTCTCTGGAAATAATACTCCAAAGGAGCTCTAACCATGTTCTCTCCACTCCGGTGACTATAATCGGCTGACAGCTTTCACTGTAATCGCACACTATTGCTTTTCAAGGCTACCAGGGAGTTAGGGGTGGGGGAGGGAAATAGCACAAGTTAAAATATCACAGAGATCACTGTTCTTACCAAGGTACAGCCTATTTCTTAAAAAATAAATTCTCCCCAGACTGCTGCAAGCCTTTTATTTCCAAACCTGTGAAAAAGTTGCTTCTGGCAAATTTGGGTGGTTTCCTTCTTGCTTTTATGGGGAAAATAATTTTCAGAGGTTCCTATTCTACCATTTTCACTTATGTCCCTCAAGCGCTTGCGCTCGTATCTGAAAAGTTCTTCATGGGTTTTTTTTTGCATATTTCTGGTTAAGAACCACCATTAAGGGGGTTCCTATTAAAAATTTGATTGGAACATAAGCATATCTCCTCTTCCTCTCAAACTTCATAAAAATGATAAAAGAAATGTGTTAAGGCATAAATCCACATTTACAAAAAATGTGAGAGGAGACAACATCAACAACTTGGAATTTGAAAAGTAAATGGACAAGGGACGATGACTTGGCAGAGTCTGCAAGTGCAAATCTAATTAAACACAGAGAAAGCAGAGACAAAGCCTGCAAAGGCTCACAAATCGGAGGGAGGAGGTAACTGAGACAGTAGAGTGTAGATGGGGTTAAAACAGGAGGATCAGAATAAAGTTTTTATAAGAATTATTTAAATACTCGAATATTCTCACATGTGCAAGTGGCAATTGCTCCCCCTTACCCTGGCAGACATTAGAATTTTATTCTCTGCAGAGGACAGACCAGAAAACTCTGTCACAAACACAGATACAGCTGGAACAGTGGTAACATACTGAAAATAGAGATGGGGGTAAGAGTACATGACCCCTAACCCTTCCCCCATCTCAGTTCCCAGAACTCTGCTTGCCAGGCTCAAACTGCCTTGGTAGCATACTAGAACAATTTTCTCTGGGAAACATGATCAGTCCAAAAGAAAAGACCTAATCATACTAAGGGGTCCAGAATACCTTTCCCCCCAGATCATGGTACAATGAAGCCCATCCCACCACCACCACCACCACACTGGGAACACACACACACACACACACACACACACACACACACACACACACAGAGCTTCCATCAATAACCACCTATCACTGTGAGAAAAACTCTAATATGAAAAACAGAGACTGAAATAAAAAATAAATGGATTTTGAGGAAACGGACAATACAAGGAGTAGAGGAAAAATGAGGAGGAGGAGGAGTAGAAACTTAAGAGATACAAGAGAAGCTACGGCATTGGTACCAAAAAAACCCCCAAGTTTCCACAGGAAACAGATACCCAGATACTACCAACAAGAAACATACAGAAAGCAAAACAAAGTTCTTGAGAATTGAAACATCACAAGAAGAAAAGGAACAACAAAATACTGGGAAAAATTATTCAACTTATTCATAGCCAAACCATCCATCAAGTCTAAGGGTAAAAATAAAGTCAGGTAAGGCCTGTGGCCAATAATTTAATCAACCATGTCTACAAAATGAAACCCCAACAAAAAACTCTGGACAACAGGGATTGAGGAAGCTTTCTTGGCCGGTGAACATATCAAAGTCCAAGGAGGGTGGCACCACCAAACTCCATAGACACAGAAAATCCTGTGCTTAGGGCTTCCTAGACCTTGTTCTGTGTACCTTTTCATCTGCATGTTCATTCGTATCCTTGTAATAAAATGATAATCATAAGTGTACAGTCAGGAACTGCATAATGACATTTCAATCAACAATGAACCACATATATGACTGTAGTCCTATAAGATTATAAGGGAGATGAAAAATTCCTATTGCCTAGTGACATCACAGCTATCAGAATGTTGTAGCATGATTATTTTTTAAATAAATTTAGTGTAGCCCAAGTGAACAGTATTTATAAAGTCTACTTTAGTGCACAGTAAAGCCCTGGGCCTTCTCATTCACTTACCACTCACTCACTGGCTCACCCAGAGCAACTTCCAGTCCTGCATGCTCCATTCATGGTAAGTGCCCTATACAGGCATACCTTTTCATAATCTTTATACCATATTTTTACTGTACCTTTTCTATGTTTGGCTATGTTTAGATATACAGATACTTACCATTGTGTTACAAATGCCTACAGTATTCAGTACAGTAACATGCTGTACAGGTTTGTAGCCCAAGAGCAAAGGGAATACCATATAGCCTATGTAAATAGTAGGTTATTCCACCTAGGTGTGTATGTAAGTACACCCTTTGATGTTAGCACAATGATAAAATTGCCTAATGATGCATTTCTCAGAACACATCCTAGTCATTAAGCAATCTATGTCTATATAGTGTTTTCCTGAGATGTGTGAGTTGTTCTAACAAATAATTAAACCAGAGGAGGTTTTAGGAAGCCCTGAATTTCTAGACAGCCAAGCAGAAGAGACTGGGCACCCTACTCATGGCTGGCATCTGAAATTAGGGCAGTGTCATTGGAGACTTTGCCCTTTAACTTACAGGACCTGATGCTACCTCCAGGTAGTGTAAGACTTGAGTTGGATTCTAGGATACCATGTTGGTGTCACAGCATTGTTGACAAAACGCAGATGTGAAAGAAAATACCAGTTTGACAGCTGTAAAACAAGTCTAGGAAACAACCAATTTATTTTCAAGCAGGACAACAAAATTGCTTCAAAAGATGTCTCTAAGAGTATATCAGATACAAATCTACATATGTATGAATATAAGGAGAAAAATTTACATATCTACCGGAGAGTTTGGGGATGAAACAGTGATTATTGCATGAAAAATTCAACAACTGGTAAAACACAATAGTATTAACTCCAAGAAAAATAAATACAATAATAACCTACAAGGTGGCTCAGATGTGAATAGTGATTTCATATATTTTAACATAAACACTGTATATCAACCAAAAATAATGGTGTAATTTCATTAGAAGCATATGAGAAAAGAAGGGGAAATTTGCTAACTATGTGTGGTGGTGGAGAGTGAATGGAGAATTAAATCCTCACCCTCGGTGTTGGGAAGTTCTTAAATGTTGAACATAACTCTAAAGAAAAATGTGGCAATACAAGCAATTTATTTAGAGATATGGGTGTAAATCTCAAAGAAAGAGCTAAAAGAGTCATAACTGGCTGTCTATGAGAAGTGTAAACGGAAGCAGAAGTACAATGAACCTCATGACGCGATCTCAGTTTTTAAACTACCAGCAAGAATTATATTAATAAAAATAAGGCTTTTTAAAAGTAATCACAGGGGCACTGTGACATTACCATAGGAATTATTATTTTAAAGAGCAGGATGTAAGAGGTGTAAGAGCTTTCCCGAGCTCACACAATTACTGAGGGGCTCACCTCATTTTTAAACGTGTTCTTATGATTCCAAGTCTTCTGTTTCTCTCGAATTGTCCTAGTAGTGACCTACAACCAAAGAGCTTCAGTATCATGGGAATTGTCCCAGTAGCGACCTACAACTAAGCAAAGAGCTTCAGTATCATGGGAGCGATGAGAAGGGATCCAGAAATCCCTCTATGAAAAGCATCCTTTATTCTGGACCTTGAGCAATCTCAGGCTGTCCTTTCCACGCAGAAGTGCCTGGATTACTTTGCTCTCTGCTTTTCTGTCGCCACGGCCTGGCTTCCTTCCAGGTCAGGGCCAGGTGAGGATGGAGCTCAGTGCCATTCACTGCCTGACTCCTAACGCAGGGGTTTTTCCTGAGCCTACAGTGTTTGGAAGCTGTTATAGTCCCTCTGTGCATGGTGGCTCGACTAGTATAAGCACCCATAATTTGAGCCAGCTTTGGTATCCAGTCATCAAAATAAGGAGAATAATGACTGCACATACGACAGGGCTGCTACAAGGACTGAATGAGATACTATGCTTGCTGCAGAACAGGGCATGGGCATCGGCTACTGCTGCCATGTGTCTCATCTTGCTCTGGCCTGTGATGCCCCCCAGGTAGGCAGCTCTGCCTTGATGTGTGCATTCATCCTGCAGCTACATGCTCTGTTCTCCCCCTGGACTCTGACAACTGCTTCAATAGGCAGCAACACCTCATGCCTCAGTAAGGCCCCCTCTCTCCTATGCCGGTTGCAGATGGTTACATGAGCCTCCAAGAGGGCAAGATATAGTGCTGTGTCCATCGTTAACATCCACCTGCTGCAGCTTTTCCCCATCTACCTATGTACCTATTTATTTATTTTTGTCTGAGTATTTCTGATCAAAGTCTACCTCTTGAAAGTGACATACAGCTGGCACTTTTTAAATGAAATCTGGAGTCCATTTCACAACACAGTTATTATGGATGAGACTGGGCTTGCTTCTGCGGTCGTAATGTGTTGCCTGTCTACCGCAGTCTTCTGTTGTGTTTTCTAAAACCATTTCTTAGTTTTAATGGACTGCTCAATTTTCTTTGTCTCATTATTCCTCTTCAAGGTTTGAAAATTTTATATCCTATTTCTATTCTAATAGTAGTTATTTACTGTTTTTGAAAATATATAACTTATTTTTATAAATGCCTTCATAAATCAGCACATAAACACATGTGTATATACATATACATAAAAAACTGGTGTATGTATACATATACGTAACTGATGCTTATATATGCGTGTGTATATATAGATGTTATGGATATAGAGACATTCTAAGATATTACAATGCATTTCTTCCCGGCTTTTTCTACATCTGAAATACTCTACCTTCACCCCTCTAGGACTGTTTTTAGAGTGAGGCCTAAAATTTGGGTTATAGATTGCTATTGATATTTCAGAGACTGTTTGACAACTGTCTTAATTAGGCTTAATGCCAAGTTTTCTGTACTCTTACCACTTGTATTTCTTATACCCCACTTACTCTGTTTAGAGTTTGTTTTTGTTTTTGCATAACCAGAATACATTATTCTAGCAATTCTTTCAGATAATTCGTGGGTGGTAAAATTTTGAATCCTTGCATATTTTTATTTATTTATTTATTTATTTGCCTTTCTATTTGGCTTTGCAGAGGTCTTAGAATAATATTTAATTAGTTTCTCATTTGAGCTTTGACATTATAGCCCTTTTATAATATCCTATAGTTCCCCCTTTTTTTCCTTATACTTGGTGTACTGGAATTAAAGTACACAGTAGGTCTTTTATATCTAAGTATTCATGTCTTCCTTCAATGCTAGAAGCATTTTTGAAAACAAAGTCCTTTCTCTATATTTGTACTTCCCATTTGCTCAGCTGTCTCCTTCTGAGATATCTATTTGACTCAAGTCAGAATTTCTTCCATATCTACTGTCAGTCATTGGTTTTCCACTGAAGTACTCCTTAACAAAGGCAAATCCCAGTCTATGGTGGGAGATACACACAATGACACCTTATTTTATTTTGTGCCAGAAAATAGAAGAAGCTATCAAGGATCACGATGACCACAGCAAAAGGATGCAGGAGCCAACCTGACAATTCAAGCATCAGACAGAAAAATATTAATATCTGCAATGGAATAAAATATATCAAACAAAAAATCAATAATTCAAAATGAAAATAAAATCGCATGGGTCACCTATTTAATTATCTTTGTGGCATAATACATTTTTTAAATGAACAAATAAACAAAAACATCCTGGAAATAAAAAAATACAAAGAAGATCTGAGTTTAAGTCCCAAAATGTCCTCTGTCAAGCAATATGGTCATCATAATGTAGCCCCATCTCACGTGATCTCCAAAGAGACAAAACTAAGAGAAAGTGCCTTGAAAACTTTACAAGTTATATACATAGAGATGCTGTTATTTTAAGGTTCTCTTCAAATACAGACAGTGAGATATGCACCGAAAGCTAACTATTAGTAAGGAAGACAGGCCCTGAATCCCAGCCCACTCCGGCTCCACACCTACAGCCCTTTCCAGATTTCCTGGAAAATTTAACAATAAAGTCAGAAGTCTTGTTTTCCTCCAAAGGAGTGGCATTTCTGAAATAGGTGCAATCTTCCCAATCCAGACAAAGCTACTCCATGTATCCCATTCTGCTGTTCATTTCCTCCATTTGAGACTAAGTTTCAAACACTTTAAAAGTAATTAAATTGTTTAATTCTGTATTCTTTTCAAGTGATATTTGGAAAAATCCAGGAAGCTGTCTTGCGCCAATACATCAATGACCAGCTGCTTCCCGCAGATGCAAAAACACCCCCGGGAAAGGAAAAATTTGCTGCTATGAATATTCCTTTTCAGTTTTTACTTTGATCCAATGCCCATAATTTTCCCTGTCAAAAACAATAAATATGCTATCTGTATACTGCTGTTTAATGCATACCTGATGATCACTGTCAAAGGATTGTCCTGGACCACTGACTCTGCATTAATTGCTTCATGCACAGAACAGGACCTTGGGTCCAAACTGCCCTGACTCATTCAGTGGGAAAAGAGGCAAACAGGAACTCCCTGCAGCTGCGTATCATCGTCAGCTGTGTGACATCCAGCCCCAGTGTACAGAAGCTGAATGAAAGGCTCTCTTTCCTGGGACCATCAGTCACTACAGACCACTCCCTGGCCTAATGACTGACAGAAAATTCTCTGATGCAGTTTCTATTTAATCTGGAGTTGTAAATCACAAGACCACTAATAAAAAGAACAGTGAAGCTTCCAAGCCAGGTTTAGAGAGATCCTCCTGCTTGAAATATCATATATACATATCTCTTGACTTCAACATTTGATGAAAAATTTAAAAAGTAACACTTTTTATTTTCAAAGGCAAACCTTGTAAAGAAGTTTCTTAATGCTTTATTCAAAAAGAATGTTTTTAAAGCTTTTGGCCAGTTGATTTTTTTAAAACCCATGACATGTTTCATTTAATATATAAACTATGACTATAAAGTCAAAGTTTTTCAAGTTGACATACAAAGTGTTCGTTACCTAATTAAGGTCTGTCTTTAAAATTAATGTAGAAAGGTTTTGATTTGCTAGGATACTTCAGGATATTTTATTTTGATTTTCCTTCAGAGTTACATTAGATTATAAACATCAAAAACAAAACCAATCCATATCCATCTCATTCACAAGCCACCAACCTTCATCATCAGACCCTGCTTTGAGGGACACACTGACATTCCTAATAAACAAATTGTCAAATGAAATCAGCAGGAAGCCATTGGCCTGAGAGTGTCTCTGTACTTTGAGTTCCTAATTAACAAAGGCAACCTAACTTAGTAAGTAAAAAAAAAAAAACCTGAAATCTAACCTAGAGTATCACAAAGAGCCAAGCCTCAGCCAATCACAAGCAGCCAACTTTCCGCCAATCACAGGCAGCCAACTCATCACACAATGCCAAATAAGTGCCCAGCTACAGTCAATCAGACGATTCATCTACTTTGCTTAGCATAAGAATATCCCTACAGAAAATACTTAAAAGTATTTTAATCTTATTAGCAGTCCAGAGTATTTGATATTTTAATCAACTGAAGAACAGAAATATTAATATTTTAATCCATTAAAGAATAGAACTATTAATATAAGCAGGATATTAAAATAAGAGTGATAACCTGAAATTGAAGCCATTAAAAGTATCTGTCTTAGGAGAATGAACGATGACAGGAAACCTGGGGCCAGGGTTTGGGGCTTCTCTTAAGCCCTTCCTTAGTACTTTACAGGCTCTGTAGACAATGTGTGTCACATCAATATTTTTAAATATTAAGAATTTCCATAGCTCACACTTTTTTTATATAATACACTCATTAAATAATTGAAATATCCATTTGGGCATAGACACAGCAGATAATACAATGTCCAAATTTGATATAAGTTTAGCATCATACAGATATTACACTAACAACACTTCTATTCCTCTTGAAAAATAAAACAATCACTCACAATTTCCAAAAAAACTGCTTAAAAGTAATATATTTTAAACCATACACAAAAATCAATTCTAGGTGGATTATAAATAGAAATATGAAAAGTAAAACACTAATAACGAAAAGCTTCTAAAACAATAACAAAAACAAAAGCCCTTCAAAGAAAATATAGGAAAATATCTTCATGAACTTGAGAAAAGGATTTTTAAAATAAGCACTAAACATTTAGTGGGCCACATTAAAATTAAGAATTTCAGTTCATCAGAAGATACTAATAATCTGTAAATATACTATACTTCAATTAAAAGTTTACAAAAGAGAAAAGAAAGAACATTTAAAAAGTAAAACAACAAGGCAAAGAGTCTGAGAAGATATTTGCAAAACATACAACTGACTGCTATGGTTTGAATGTCTGTCCCTCAAAAACTCATGTTGAGATTTAATTCTCATTGGGATGGTACTGAGAGATGAGACCTTTAAGAGATGCATAGGTCATGAGGGCTCCACCCTCATGATGGACTAATGTAGGCGTGAGTTTGCTATCTCAGGACTGGGTCCCCCCTCCTCTTGCTCTTTCTCTCACCCTCTCTTTGCCCTTCTGCCATCTTATGCCTTCCATCAGCACAAAACAAAAGAGAGAAAAATAGGCAAGAGACATGAAAAGACACTTCCCAAAAGAAGATATTGAAATGGAAAATGAAAACATGAAAATATCCTCAACCTTATTCGTAATCAGGAAACTGTTATTTAAAAATTATAAGGAAATATCACTCCACACCCACCAGAATAGTAAATTTAATAGACAGAAAGTATCAAGTGTTGGTGAGTATGTAGACCAGCAAGAATTGTCATACACTGCTGGTGGGAATGTTAATTGGTATAACCATTTTGAAAATAGTTTGGCATCATCTGGAAAAGTTAAAAAACATGCCACCTTATGACCCAGCAATTTCATCTCTATGTACAGACGAGACAGAAATGCATATACCTGTGCTGAAAAGACAAGTACAATAAGAATACGAATGGTAGTCTGTTCTTCATAATACACAAAATCTAGAAGTAATCAAAATATCCATCAACTTAATGTTAATAATCAATTCTATTACATTCATCCAATAAAAATGAATAAGGTAGAGCCACAGGCAACAACTTGAGTGACTCACAAAAATAAAACTGAACCAAAAAAGCCAGACCCAGAAGAATATACACTATGTGCTCAGGTTATTCCTCTTACATGAAGTTCCATAGAAAGGCAAAACTAGACTCAAGTAAGGCTAACAGTTTTGTTCTGGAGGAGGAAAGAGCTGTGTTAGATGGTGATACCTTAAGAGGGTTCACTTTGTGATAACTCATTGACTTGGTTTTGATATTGTGCCACATTTGTTAATATCCATTATATACTACTACAATTCAGAGTTTTAAAATGGGGTTGAAGAATAACCTCCAAAATTAAAAACTTGTGTCTCTCTATGAGCTAGCCAATGTGTTAAAGACCTAACAGAGAACAGCAACAAACTAATGTTTCCTGAGTAGTGATTTCAATTGTGAATTTTATCTATTTGCACTTTATCAAATATACTCTGGCAATCAGTGAGCAGCTCTCACCTAATTTACTTAATCTAAATCCCTGATCATAACATTCTATATGTGAACTTCTTAAACAGGTACATTACGTCAGAAACTCACTTCATAATTCTGAAATTTGAAACCAACTAGAGAGCCACCCCTACACTTACTTTTGCTCCACAAATAAAGCAAACGCATTCTCCTTCCTCTCTATGTCCTCTTCCTGCAGTAGAGACACCACTTCTTTTACCCAAGACAGGAATCTTTACAATTTGCTTTCAGTGATCCAAGCACAAATTTCCCACTTTGGGAAGCTTTCACAGGTGGCATTCGTTAACCATGACAACTACAATTCCCTCCCCTCCTGCCCAATGCTACTTGCAGTTGATACAGGTCAGCTACTGCACCCAACAACCTGACTCAGCCTGTAGTCAGGCACACATCCAGGCCTTTCCCTGAACCCATTCTTCTGCACTGATTTTTAACCCATAATAAAGGATTCTATATAATTGCTGTTTAGTTTCATGTTAGTTTCAGTCAATTATTTTTGGCTTGTTGGGAGCTGTGACTGAAGGCTTCTGCTGTATCTTCAAGCTTGATACCTTGGGAACTTAAACGTATTACATGATGCCTTATTTTAATGTATTAAAAAATTTAATAAGGAGAACTAATGATAACATGAATGTGCGTGGATGTATGTTTACACACACATAAGTATGCACACATAAACACTATTTTACAATACTTTTGGAATTTTTTTCACTAAAATAGTTTAGCTGATGGTTGAATATAAGGAAATCACTGAAATTAAAAGTGTAGAAATTGAAATTAGAAGATGCCAAATGATTTCTTCTTCTCTGAGGAGTGAAATACTACTTATTCCCAAATTTAAAAATAAATCAATAAGAGAGTACAGATTTTCATTGGCATTCCTCCATGACAAGATGATTTCTCTTCCTTTAACAGAATGTCAGGGATGAAACAGGAGCAAAGAGAGAGCTGAACCCTTTGGGGAATATCTCCAGTGGTTGCCTTGAAAGGCAACATTCACAAGGATTCCTTTAGCAAAAATGCTTATAATTCTCAGTCTATAAAGATTAAAAGAATTGTGTAGGCTTATGTCCCAGAGCCATAAACATGTTTGGAAGGGATAAAATTCCTACCATAATAAATCTGTGTCAATTATAAAGGTGCACTGTTAACAAAGTCTTTATTTATATATATTCGTTATACATAGTTGGGGGTACATGTGATATTTTGATACCTGTAGATAATGTGTAATGATCAAATCAGGGTAATTAGATTATCCATTATCTCAAACATTTTCTTTGTGTTGAGAACATTTCAAATCTTCTCTTCTAACTAATTTGAAATAGACAATAAATTATTGTTAACTATAATTTCCCAGTTCTGATTACTAGAACTTACTCCTTCTATCCAATTGTATTTTCTTACCCCTTAACCACCTTCTCTTCATCCCCTCAACCACCTTCTTTTCCCAGCCTTTGGTAACCACCACTCTACTCTCCACTTCCATGAGATCCATTTCTTTAGCACCCACGTATGAATGAGAACATGAGATATTTGTTTTAATTTTGAATGATAAACTAGGTGGTTCTCACCAACCCTCCAACAAGAACAATTAGACAAGAAAGCAAAAATCATGTGCTTGCAGGCGGCAGAGAGCAGTTGAGGAATTACAGAGATAAGATCCAGGAGGGGAGGGAAACGCTGAGAGAATGTAAAGATTTGAGGTCACTTTTCCAGAGCCACATGGTGATTCTTTAAAAAATGCCTAAGAGGCTAAACATTTGAGCCAAGCTTGACAGACTTAAGTGCCAGTGGGACAAAATAAGAGCTCAGGACTCATTAAAGAGAGAGAAGACTCCAGTAAACTCTGTATTTATACCCTGAATATATATGCAAGAATCAGAAACAGACCAGCTCTTATACGGATGGAAGCCCATCTTCTCATGTTTTCAACCCCTAATCAGATTCAGTAGCAGTGTGTGGTTGCTGGCACCCACAGGCTGGTTTTTGGTCATAAGAAAATATAAAACAGAGTAAGAGGGTATTTCTCAAGACTCTCAAGTTATCTCTGCAATTTTTCCCATACATTGTCTGGGGCAAACTACAAAAATGACCAGGCTGAGGACCACAGATAATGGAACAGAAGAGCAAAAGGCAATGGACAGTAAACACAGAAGCACAAAGTATCTTAAAAATGGAACTATCAGACAGGGGCTGCAAAATAATTCTTATTCATACATTTGAGGAAATTTAGAATAAGCTTGAAATGTATAAAATAGCAGAAAAACCGAAAACAAATTCTAAATCTAAAGTATGTAATATCTAAACTTTAAAAACATGTCAATAAATGGGACTAACCACAGACAGCCACAGTGAAAAAATTCATGGACTGAATATAGGTCAACAGAAAACAGACTGAATGAACCATGGAGAGACCAAATAATGGATATTATAGGAAAAGGGTATGAGATATATGGAACAAAGCAGGCTTCTCAATATCAGCATTATTGACATTTTGGGCCAGATAATTCTTTGTCTGGGGGGAGGGGAGCTGCCTGTGCATTGTAGGATGTTTAGCAGCATCCCTGGCCTCTTTCCAGTAAGTGTCAGTAGCACCTTTCTCCCCAGGTGGGGCAACCAAAAATGTCTTAAGGCAATGCCAAAGAGACAAAACTGGCCCTGGTTGAGAACCACTGGGATAAAGTGAAAAGCTGTAGCAAGCATGTAATCACAGTCTCAACAAGAGAAGGCAGAGAAAATGGAGCAGAAGCCATATCTGAAGAAATATTTGGCAACAATTTTCCAAAGCTTAGGAAAGAAACCAAGTAACAGATTCAATAAGCAGGTATGAGTCCCAAACAGGTAAAACAAACAAACAGAAACCTATGATTAGCATAGTACTCCTGTTGAAAATCACAAAGAATACATTTTTAAAGGGGCCAAAGGAAGTAAGAAGAGAATACCCTCAAGGAGGCATACAGTTGACCTCTTAAGAAAAGAAGTCAGAAAACAATGGGGTGACATGTTCAGAGTGCTGAAAGAACCTAATTGCCAACCCACATTCTGTATTTCTGAACTATCACTCAAAAATGAATAGAAATAAATTCTGAGACAAATAAATATGGAGAGACAGGGAACTGGCAGGTACTGCTTTTGGTACAGCAGTGCTGCGGCAGCAGTACCTAACTGAGTCAGGAAGTCTCAAAGACAAAGTTTCAAACTGCCAGGATCAAAATAGGATGGTGGCAGGGCAAGTTCCAACTGGTTAGACCAAGATGGGGATGGAACACCACCCCTCCCATGAATGTTCCTCCCCTTGTTTATCCTGTTTCTTAAATAGAAAGACAACAGGAACCAGGGGGCCAGTTCTCTCCTGCAAGGAGGGCCAGCCTCTACACTGTCTGTAGAGGAGATTTTCTAGAGTTTCTGAATAAATCTCGCTTTCACTTTATACTGTGAGCGCGTTCTTTATTCTTTCTTGCACAAAGCCAAGGATCCCCTTGGACTTCAAGTGGCTCCCAGCAATGGGAGTCACTTTCCTGTGTCAGTGCTACTTCCAGACCCACAGGAAAGAGAATGCTAATGGATAGAAAGAAAATTATCTCAGATGGAAGCGAGGAGATGCAGGAAGGAATAAAAGTAACAAAAATGGTAAATATGAATACATCCAAAAGAATATCAACTATAGAAAACAATGATAATCTTAGGGAGTTTAGACTCTATTTATAGAAATACAATATATGACAATAACAGCACATAAATTAGAATAGATTGGGCAGAAAGAAATAAAACTGCTTTTCTTTGCATATGACATTATCTTCTATGTAGGAAATCCCAAAGAATACAAGGTTAATATACAAAAGTAAAGCACTTTCCTATATTCCAACAATGAACAAGTGAAATTTCACATTAATAAAACCATTCAGCACCCCCAAAATTAAATAATTAAGTATAAATTGAATAAAATATGTACAATATGTACATAAGTAAAACTGCAAAAGTCTTATGAATATAAAAGATGAACTAAATAAATGAAGAGATATTCTGCATTCATGGATAGGAAAACTCAATTTTGTCAAGATGTCAGTTCTTCCCAATTTGATCTATAGATTCAATGCAATCCCAATCAAGTCCCAGCAAGTTATTTTATGTGTATGGACAAACTGATTCTCAAGTTCGTAGAGAGAGGCAAAAGACCCAGAATAGCCAACACAATATTGAAGAAGAAAAATGAAGTTGGAGGAGTGATACCATCCAACTTCAGGACTTACTATACATACAAGCTACCTTAATCAAGACTGTGGTATTCATGAATGACTAGACACATATATTAATGGCATAGAATAAAGAGCCCAGAAATAGACCCATATATCTACAGTCAACTGATCTTTGACAAAGTAGCAAAAGCAATGCAATGGAGCAAAGATAGTCTTTTTAACAAATGGGACTGCAAAATCTGGATATCCACATGCAAAAAAATAAATGTAGACACAGACTTTACATCCTTCACAAAAATTAACTCAAAATAGACCACAGACATAAATGCAAAACACAAAACTATAAAACTCCTAGAAGATAACACAGGAAAAAACTTACATGACTTTGGGTACGGTAATGACTTTTTAGACACAGTACCAGAGGCATAATCCATGAAAAAAAGAATTGGTAAGATGGACTTCATTTAAGTTAAAATCTTATGATCTGTGAAAGACAATGTTAAGAGAATGAGAAGACAAGCTATAGACTAGGAGAAAATATTTGCAAAATACATATTTCATAAAGGGCTATTATCCAAAACACACAAAGGACTCTTAAAATTCAACAGGAAGGAAAAAAAAACACTTAAAAAACAGGAACAAAGACCTTAGCAGACAGCTTCCAAATAATACATACAGATGGCAAATAAGCGTATGAAGAAATGCTCCACATCATATGTCAACAGGGAAATGCAAATTAAAACAATGAGGTACCACTACACCCTTATTAGAATGGCCAAAATCCAGAACACTGGCAACACCAAATGCTAGTGAAGGTGTAGAGCGACAGGAACTCTCATTCATTGCTTATGGGAATGCAAAATGGTATATCCACTTTGGAAGACAATCTGAGATTTCCTTATAAAATCAAACATACTCTTCCCATATGAACCGTTAAGGGCCCTCCTTGGTATTCACCCAAAGGACTTACACATTATATCCACATAAAAATCTGTACAGGTTGTTTATAGCAGCTTTCTTCATAATTGCCAAAATTTGGAAGTCACCAAGGTGACCTTAGTAGGTGAATGCATAAATTGTGCTATATCCAGACAATGGAATATTACCAGGTACTTAAAAGAAATAAGCTATCAAGCCATGAAAAAACATGGAGAAAGCATAAATGCATCTTACTAAGTAAAAGAAGTAAATCTGAAAAGGCTGCATACTGTATGATTCCAACTATATGGTATTCTGGAGAAGACAAAATTATGGAGACAGTAAAAAGGTCAGTGGTCGCCAGGGTTGTGGTGGGAGCAGGAATGAAAAGGTGGAGCACAGAGCATTTCTACGATGATAAAAATACTCTGTATGGTATTAAAATTATGGATACATGCCATTATACACTTACCCAAACCCACTTATTTTACACCACCAAGAGGAGACCCTAATGTAAATTATGGACCTTGGGAAATTGTGTCAATGTAGGTTCATCCATTGTAACAAATACTACTACTCTGGTGGGGAATGTTGATAATGGGGGAGACTGTGCACGTATGAGGGCAGAGAATATATGAGAAATCTCTGTATCTTCCTCTTAATTTTGCTGTGAACCTAAAATTGCTTGAAGAAAGTAAAGCCTTAAAAAATTATGAAGACAAATATCTGATTTTACATTGAGCATTTTTCTTCTTACAATGGACATTAGGTGTGCAATTTTTTAATTAATATTTGATAATATTTAGTTGGAGTGGTAGCATTTTAAATAGTGGC
>CAUYRT010041622.1:0-21163 GCA_963574885.1 Lepilemur ruficaudatus
ATGGTGGCGCATGCATGTAGTCCCAGCTACTTGGGAGGCTGAGGCAGAAGGATCGCTTGAGCCCAGGAGTTTGAGGTTGCTGTGAGCTAGGCTGATGCCACGGCACTCTAGCCTGGGCAACAGAGTGAGACTCTGTCTCAAGAAAAAAAAAATCTCAAAAAGTATGTGCTATGAACTAATTTAACTTCACACACAGCCCTGGTTCCCCAGCTCTGCTCATGTCTGTCCCCCAGGAGCTGCCCTCGATGTCCACTGGGCCCTGACCCACCTTTGGAGGAAGGTGGTTGGTAGTGCCTACAGGGTCCCTCACCTGTGGCTGTGGTGGCACTCTGGCCAGACGGGGTCTGCCCGCAGGCCCAACACACATCCTTCCCTGTTGTTCCCTCTCTAGAGGACACCATGCGGTGGGGAGGTCCCAGACTAGAACAGAGGGTACTTTGGCCGAGTCCCTATCTGTGACTGGGGGAGCCAGGGTCACTGTGCTCATCAGTTCATACGGTCTATGAATGACAGCAGCTCCTCTGCAATCCGCCCGGTGGCAGGGACTTGTGTGACTGACACAGAGACCATGGTGGGCACAAGGGCAGGACATTCGTGGCATGGGCACTTGCCCCAGGCACAGGCGTGTGCAATGACAAACCAGCTTCCCACTGACAGCCACGGGGAAGACCTTCCAGGGTAAGAGCAGCTCAGCCCTGGAGTGAGCTACTAAGGAAGACTCAGCCATTCCTCCTTGGGGACAAGGAGGTGTGACAAAGCAACATGAGCTGCAACCTCTCAGAGAAGATTGGAGGAGGGTAATGGACTTGAGGGTGACCTCACGAGGCTTCCTGGAACCCAAGGATCCTGTCAACTGCACAGAGTTGGCACCTTTCGGGACATTCTCGTGCACACACTCTCATTTGACTTTGCATGCAGACCTGCTTGTCAACTACTGCCAGCAGCATTCTCTGCCCTTCACACACACACACACACACAGAAGCCTGTACTTTCACGGCCTCACACAAGCATGATCACATGCAGACATACAATAATAACATAATGATAATTGTAATACCCTATTTATTGAGCATTTACTATGTGCCAGGCCTTTCCCAGGCATTGCCTTATCCTCCCATTGTTAGCTCTATTGCATGGACGAGGTGAAGTCACCAGCCTAAGGTCACAGAGGTGCTGAGCAGAGGAGCCCCGCCCTTGGCACACACTCAGACACACCCTCCCCCTGCTGCCACCCCGGCCTGCGGTCGCTCAGTGCTCACCACATAAATCCCCCCATGCCTCACCCAGCCCTTGGTACACAGTCGAACAGACCTGGCTTGTCCAGATTTAGGCAGCTGGAGACGCAGTAAATCCAGGCTGTAAACCACCTTCCTGGCTTCTCATGTGGACCCAGAGTTTTCCCCCAGGCCTGTGCTTCTGAGCTGAATGGGGGCAGCAGCGCCCACCCCCCATGTCACGGAGTCCTGTCCCCTTCCCTCCCTTGCGCTCCCTGCCTCCTCCCCTCTGCCCCTTTGCTCCCTCAAGCCAACCTTGAGGACCTACCTGCCGACTGTGTGCCGGGTGTGGGGGGGAGCCAGGTCCCCATCCTCAGGGAACTGCCAGCCTCCCCAGTGCGGCGGGTGCGTGTATGTGCCAGCACTTTATATGCATCTCTTACTTCCTTGATAACCTAGCAAGTAGATACTATTATTACCATCTTTCCCTATTTTACGGATAAAAAACCAAGGCTCGCAGCCAGTCAATACTCAAACCTAGGTCTGTTTTCTGCAAAATCCCAGCTCTCCCAGCAGGCTGCACGGCCTTGGATGAGGCTTTGGCAAGGAGCTGGGATTTGAGCAGCCCTGAAAAACGATGGTAGGAGAGAGGGGCATTCTGGGAAGTGGGCACTGTTGGAGTCAAGGTATGGAGGCTGAAATGTGCCTGGTGAATCCCGGGACCAAAGAGGGGACAGAGCAGCGGGGTGGGGGTTTATGGCTAAGGGAACCATGGGAGCGCTTGGCATCCTCAGATCTTCCCTTGGAGGAAGGAGCAACAGGTAAGCCTGGCCCAGGTACCCAGGTCTGGGGAGCCCTTGGAGACTCTACCAGGGTTGGCCCCAGAGGAGCCGCCAGATGCCCTGAGCTGGGCAAAGGTCTTCTTGGTGTCATAAACCAGGCTCCGTGGAAGGAGGAGCCAAGAGTCCCCTAGAGGCTGTGCCACCCCAACAGAGGGACACTGCCAGGGGCCGGCACGGGCACCAGGCTCTGAAGGTCCTCAGGACACGTCGGCGTCAAGTTCCCGGGTATATGGGGCAGCTGCAAGCCAGTGTGCAGGGTTGGCGGAGGTGAGTGCCAGGCAGAGGCTGTCCTTGTCCTTGGCAGACCTGGTGGGGCTGGAAAATGGGGGAAGGAGGGAAACCCCATCCCTGCCAGTCGTCTTGCTCTAGGAAGCTGAGGCCAATCCTGCGATGTGCTCAGTCAAATTCCAAAGTCACAGAGCTTTGAGCCAAGCACACTGTACCAGAGTCTGTGAACGACTCAGGCAGGACCCTCCCAAGCACACCCGTGGGCTCCCTTCCCACCCTGATTCCCCCTCTTCCAGCTACATGCCCCCTCCTCCTTCAGGCCTCAGCCCCGGTGACTCCTCCTCAGAGAAGCCTGCCATGCTGCCTGCCCCTACCTCACCTGCAAACTGGAGATGGGGTCAGACTCCTCCAGAACGTCACGCTGAAACTGGGGCTTCTGCTATCATAGTTTGCGGTTATATATATTCACTCATTCGTGGGATTATTTGATGGATATTGTGCCCTTTCTAGCTGCAAGCTCTGAGAGGGCAGGAGATGTGTCTGTCATGTTCACCAGAATAGCCTAGGACCCTGGAAATATTTATTGAACAAATGAATAAATGGACAGGTAGATGTATACACTTATGCACATATGGGTGGATGGATGGATGGGTGGGTGTGTGGGTGAGGGGATGGATGGGAGGGTGGATGAATGGAGCGATGGCTGGCTGGATGTGTGGGTGGAGCTTTAAAATGTTAGGCTGATAGAATGTTAATAATCATGAAACTCTTGAATGCTACAGTCATATACATTTTTATTGATTGTATTGTTAAAACGTAGCTCAGTATTATAATTAGAAGGGACGATTCCCTCTCATAAGAGGTGAGCAGATAGCCTCTGAAAAGTGAAATAGGTTTGTCCAAGGCCACACAGCAAATTCCTGTCCAAATCCCTGTTTTTTCGCCACTGTGTGAAACAGCCTCTGGCAAACGGCTCGAAATCCCTCCATCTAGTCCTGTCTCTTCTGAGGTTTCTGTGTGACCTGGAACCCGTTGCTGGGACTCCATTTTCTCTTTAAAAGAAAAGGTTGGCTCTTTCCCAGGGCCCAAATCTAGCATTTCCCTTGCTGGGCTTCGTCAGGCCCGCATGCAGATGCCCCCCTGCACCTTTCTCAAAGCCTAGTGGGGCTGTTGGGGCTGCACCAGGCCCTGGGGGTGAAGTGAAGCCCCGATCTTGGGGGGAGGACAAGCCTCCCTCTTCCCTTGAGCCAGCCTGACCCCCAGCTGTGGCTCCAGGTGTGATTTTCCACTCTCTGGAGTGCCCCGGAGTGCAGGCTGCAGAAGGGCTCTTAGTGAGTTTCTGGCTCCACACGCCCTGCCTGGACCTTCCTTACGGCCCTGGACTCCTGCAACCCAGCCCTGACTCCCTAAAGTTCTCTGGGGGAGAACTCCCCCAGAGCCGGCCTTGAGCTTCCTATCCTCCACTGCTGGCGAGGGAGTTGCTTCTGTGGCTGCCGTGGAAGAAGCAGGTCTTGGGTGTGCCCAGAGCCCGGACACAAGACCGTGAGCATCAGAGAGAAGGGGACTCATTCCGTTTGTGCCTGTGGGGGGAGAAGAACCATGACATGTGACAGAGGTGTAGGGGTGGGGGTGGGGAGATGGGGACAGAGGAGAGAAGAGGAGGCTGGGGCGGTGCTTCCAGGGGCTCCCAGGGGCCATAAAGTCAGGTTGAGGCCTTTGGACTTTAACCTGTACAGAGTACAGAACCATTGTTTTTAAAAAAAGCTTTTGCATTTTTTGACATTATAAAATTCATATAGCACACTCATTGTAATAAAAAAGAAAGCAAATAGTACAATTGGATGTTCAATAAAAAATAAATTTCCCTTCCCCCTCCCCAAGTTCCCTCCAAAGAAGCAACCCCTGTGGACAGTCTTGCATACCCCTGGAGCAATGGCCTACACTATGTTGATTCCGTGTGTCCACCCCTCCCTTCGTAAGTGGTAGCATATTAAACACACCATTCTCCGCTCCAGTGTATGCTTCACAGACCTTTTCTCAGCAGCACCTGGGTGTCCATCTGTGGGGTTGGCCCCACTTGCTGTCTTGCGCATGGACGCTCCGTACCTCGTCACTAGTCCCTACAGATGGGCATTGACGTCACTTCTAGGCTTTTGCTTCCACAAACAATCCTGTGACAGACATATCCTGGTGCATTCACCTTTGAGCACATGCGCTGGTGCACGTGCTGGGTAGTTTCCCAGCAGCCCACTGCCAGCCAGAGGGCATGTGCGTGCAACTCAGCAGATAGCACCACATTGCCACCACGGAAGGCTCGGAGCAGGGTAATGACAGGCGGCCTCCCAGGTCTGATCAATTGCTGCTGATGCATTTGGCAGGGGATGGAAAGAGCAAATTGTTGGATTATGAGCCACACAACCTTGAGGTCTGAGATGGGCTAAAGGATCTTCAAATGAGGATTCCTTCTCAGTCCCTGGGAGCCCTTTCCAAGCCCCTGGCTCCTGTGCTCTGTCTGGTGCTTTCTGGAGCCTGGGAGAGAGGGGCCCCAGAAGACCGTTCCTTTGCAGCTCACAGGCCATGCAAGGACCCGCATCCCCCCAGGGGTGGCTGCAAACAGCCTAGTAGGGGGAGGACAGGCTGCCGACAGCTGCGAGGAGCCGGGTTCAGCCAAAACCCGCGCAGAGGGCTGCCAAGAGTTTCCTCTTTTCATTTTTCCAAGCCTTGTGCTTTGGGCTGGGGCACAGTGTCATCCTCATGTTTCCTATTACTTTACAAGGCTCCCATCAAAGCGCCAGCCGCGCAGGCCCTTTGATGTCTGGGCTGGAGCCTGCCTCCGCCTTGGGGGGAAGCATCTTTGCTGAGGAACAAGAGGGGAGTGAAGCCTGCGATGGTCCCCAATCCGCTCCCCTGTGTGTCCCCTGGCTCCACTCCGGCAGGGACCCAGGCCCCTGGAGAGGGGCGGAGGGACCACCACTGTGTGGCCAAGCTGAAAGGCCTCTATGACAGAGCCCAGGGATGCAGAGAGCCAGAGAGGGCAAACGGGCTGCTCCAGGCCACACAGCAAGTTGGTAGAGCACTCCAGCTCTGGTGGCTGGGCGGGACGCAGAGGGATTTCTGCCAGGGGCAGGGCGAGCCTGGCAGGCAGCCTTTGCTTCTCTCGGTCTCTCAGTTTCTCTCTGTCACGTCCTAGAACTCTCTGGAAGCTGATACCCTGCAGCTGAGGGTGGTGCTTGTGTGCGGGTGTCTGAAGCCACCCTGCCCGGGTTCAAATCCTGGGCTCTGTCCCTTTTAGCTACGTGACCTTGGGCAAGTTACTTAACATATCCGAGCCTCTCCATGATTGGATGATGGCAATTCCCAGTCTGAGGGTCTCTGTGAGGGTGGGATGAGAGGATTCATGGAAAGGACTTAGGACAGCCCTTGCTATGGGGACAGTCTCAGAAAGAATGGCTCTTGCTGATGAAGAAGAAGAAGTGGGCAAGGCTTCCTAGAGAAGGGGCTCGTGTGGAAGAGACTCACTGGTGCCCCTCCCTGCCCACCCCGGTCCTGGTCTGGGGGGCTGGGCCTTAACTGCAGTCCAGGGAATAAGCTCCATCTCTGCTCCCCACCCCAGCCCCCACCTCTCATCCCAGGGCTCTCTCTGAGCCCCAGGGTTGGGCTCAGAGGGGGTGGGCGACAGATGAGGAAAAGGTGCCAGGCATGGGGTGGGGGCCCCGCTGGTGTCTGGACCGGAAGGTCTGGTGGGTGGGAGGGGTGTCTGGAGGACGTGGCCCTGCAGCCCCGACTCCCAGAGGCAGCCAGAGTGGAAGGGGGGTGGGATTCTTGGCAGAGCTGAAAAGGTTTGCATTTGACTTGGAAACACATTGAGAAGTCCCTGGCGGCTGCCTCCTCAGAAACAGCCTCTCTGAAGTCGAGCCCGGGCCAGGGAGGCTGTTTTGTATAAAGGGGCTCTGGGGACCTCAGTGATGGAGAACGGGCCGGAACCTCTCCCCCAGAATTGCAACACACGCAGCGAGCCTCCGGCACTTCCTGCAGGCCTGCCCCGCGGGCTGGAGCAATCCAGCCGTCCAGCAAGCGCAGGACAAGGGACAGGGCAGAGGAGGAGAAGACCCTGGAGCTCACAGATGGGGAGTGAGAGAAGTGCCTCCTCACATAGCTCCAGCCTTGGTCTCCTGGCCTCCCCCTTCCTGCTTTTCGTCCTATCTGTGTTTAGCCTGTGATATGACTTATGTAACATTTTAAAAATATTGGTTCAGGTTTGGAAACTTGAATACAATGATTTCAAAAGGAACTTTATGTTGCTACTCTCAAGGGAAGACTTGAGTGCCTTGAGTATCACTGGCCATACATAGTAACCATATAAATAAAAGACAATAAAAACAAAACCATGTTGTTAAATTTTACCTAGAGCTGGAGACTGGCTCACTCTCTGATAGAAGGGAGACTAACAAGCGTGAGAGCCGTGTTAAAGACAGGCTAGCATTCAGCTAAGACTTTCTTCTTGGTTAGACTTGCCAGATCAAATGCAAGACATCCAGTTAAACTTGAATTTCAGATAAACAATGAATAATTTTTTTAGTGTATGCCCCAAATATTGCATAGGCTCTTCTTATACTGAAAAAACATTATTTCTTGTTTATCTGAGATTCAACTTTAACTAGGCATCCTGTATTTTTACTTTCTAAACCTGACAACCCTACCTTTGATGAATGAAGAGTTTTTATGAGTTTTTAAAGGGATAGTGTTTTCACTGCGAAGAGATCAGATGTTTCCATGTGGTGTCTCTATGCCACCAAAAAAAAAAAAAAAAAAAATTCTTGAGAGTGAGTGTTGTGATTCAAGGTAGAATCAGGCCAACGAGGCACACTAGTGTGGGGATTTGGAGGTAGGCAAGAGCGGTCCAGGTGGGGGGTTCTGAATGCTTCATGGCGGAGAAGGAGGCACTGGGGCGGGACCCTGGAGGTCAGCTAGCGCAAGGCAACAATCCCGGAGTTCTGAGCACCCTTCCCCTCTTTGACCTGTGGCCTGAGGGACACAGGACACTCCTCGGGTATAAAGGCTTGACCCTGCCCTCCGAGGACAGAGGAGCTTGTGTTGGAGTGACTGTGGTTTGCGAGCGTGAGTGACTCTGTGTTTGCCCAAATCACACCCTCTCGGGACAGAAAGGGGCTTTTGAAGGCTTCCCCTCTAACATTCCCTCCCACCTCTGCTCGCCCCTCGTAGGAACCTAAAACTTGTCTCCAGTGACGGGGTGCTCACTACCTACCAAGGTATCACTTTCCACGACTGGGTAGCTATGACTCGTAGAAAGCTCTTCCTTAGACTGAACAGAAATCCTCCTTCCTGTAGTGTCTCTGTAGATTCACTTCCGCCTTCTGAACAGGGTGCCCCGCTCTGCCCCAGGACAGTTTTTCAGAGGCTTGTCAGCTGTGGTGATAGCCCACCGGACACCCACCTCTTTGGAGTGTACCCCTTATGGTCTGGTCTCTAGCTTCCTCATTCACAGAGAAAGGGGCTTGGGACCCTAGCCTTGGGTCATACCTGGGGTGGCCCCGAAACATGTACTGTCTTCAGGCAGGGAGAGAGGAAGAGGCTGGCTATGGGAACGCTGGGAGCAGAGGCCAGGACAGAACCAGGGCAGGGCAGGAAGTTCCTAGCTTGCGGATGCTCAGTCTGCCGGGGTTTCTCTCTCAACAACCTGGTGAGTGGGCATGGTGAGCAGTATCCCTGCAAATATTTATTTATTCATTTTTCTGAGACAGTGTCTCACTCTGTCACCCAGGTTGGAGTACAGTGGCATGATCATAGTTCACTGCAGTCCCAAACTCCTGGGCTCAAGGGATCCTTTCACCTCAGCCTCCGGAGTAGATGGGACTACAGGTGTGCACCACCACACCTGGCTAATTTTTTCATTTTCTGTAGGGACAGGGTCTTGCTTTGTTGCTCAGACTGGTCTCAAACTCCTGGCCTCAAGAGATCCTCCCGCCTTGGCCTCCCAAAGCGCTGGCATTACAGGTGTGAGTCACCATGCTCAGCCCTCCAATTTTTTTCAGATGATAAAATTGAGGCTCAGAGAGGGGCAAAGGCTCTTTGAAGGTCACACAGGGAGGTAGTAGTTGAGCTGGGACTTCTGCTGCTTCACAGACCTCCATCCACTGCCTCAGAAGTTTGCAAGGGGCTTCAGTGGGACCCCTGGATGCTGTGGAGGAGCAGAGTGTGGGGGAGGAGGGGGATGGGTTGGAGCAGGTGCAATTGCTTCATTGCCTGTTTTCTATAGGGATTTCCATGTAGGAAGTCTTTTGAGGAAAAATGATGTATGTCTAAAAAATTTGAAAACCACATACTATTGCAGGACTTCTCAGGTGGAAGCTGAGACAGGCCCTCTTGTGAGCTGTACAAGCTCTAGGTTGGATTAAGCAAGAATTTCACGTGTCTAATGGAAGTGAAAGGGTTTTGCACATTTCAGATCAGAGACATTTAGCACAGGATGACACTGGGTTGGGGCAGAAAACTTCAAAACACATAGAAGCACAAAGTATGAAAATGTCAGCATCACAAAGTGTTAATGCTGGAAGGATCTTTATTTTATTTTATTTTTTTGTATTTTAGAGACGGGGTCTCGCTCTTGCTTAGGCTGATCTTGAACTCCTGCGCTCAAGAGATCCTCCGGCCTCGGCCTCCCAGAGTGCTAGGATTACAGGCGTGAGCCACCTTGCCTGGCCCTGGAAGGATCTTTAGAAACCATCTGGCCCATCTGGCCCTCTCTGCTCTTTACTGAAGGGAAATTGGGGCCCAGAGAGAGGAGGGAATGTGGCCTAGTTCACACAGTATCAGTGACAGAGATAGGACTAGAACTTGGGTCTCCTGACTTCCCTAACAGTTTAGGCACAGGGCACGTTCTAGGGAGGCGACAGGGGAGGGGGAAGGAAAGACGGGGTGGGGGCCTGGGGACAGGCAGACGAGAGGTATGTGGGGCCCAGCCACCCGCTGATAAGAGCCCCACAATACCACTCCAAAGGGATATTTTATCAAGATGTAATGTTTCCCGCTGCAGACACTATTTTCTTTCTCGTGCAGACTGTGCTGGCCTCCGCGATAAGGCGCCTAGACATGTTCACACTAAGGCAGCCAAAACATGAGGCAGGAGGAAAGAAATTCCCTTCTTAGTCTCCCCCCACCCGAGTCCACTCCCCCCTCATTTCCTCTCATTCTCTCCAAGTTCTCATGCCCCCCCACCCCCAGCTGGCTGGCCCCTTCCTGCCTTCCCGTAAGTCAGCCCAAAGGAGCCAGGAAGGTATGTGGCCAGCGCAGGTCAAAGGAGAGAAGCACGAAGGGGTGTCCCCTGGGAACAGAGGCCCCGGCCAAGGCTCTCCCACGACTGTGCAGGGCCAGCAGGTGGGGGTGCGGCCTGGTGCTTTCACCCCCAACCCCAGTCTTGGAGCAGAGAACGGAGCTTGCTCTGGTTTGGGGGTTTAAGCTGCAGGTGATTAGAACCTCCCCCAATCGCAGATTTTCTACTTCCTGACCTCCTAATCCATGGCTTGATGGGGATTGCTGGGGTGGGGGGCTACCCTGCCTACTTCCATGTAAAGACCCCCCCAACTGAAGAGATATGGCCAGGGAGGAGATCTGGGATCCTGACCCAACAAATCCACCACTCACTGTTGGAGTCATGCCTTCTGCTCTCTAGGCCCTCTAGGCCTCAGTTTCTCCATCTGCCCATGAAGGGGGTTGGACTCAGATATCTTGGCCTTGAAATTCTACCTCTGGCTTTTTCAGAAGACAATAGAACTCATCCCAGGCCTCCTGGGTACTTGGCGAGTGGACTGCATGGCCTCATGCATCAGTACCCCGCCCCTGCTCTGCTCAGGAAGCCCACCCCGCCCTCCACATCTGGATGGAATTTACCCCCCAAGGCAACTCAATTACCAGCGATCTGATCAGGATGGCTCATGTGTCAGAGGGGGCCCTGGTGAAGGTTGTTCTGCCAGAGATGAGGGTTCCTGGGCCTGCAATCCTCCACCCCTCTCACTGCCCAGGGGACCTTCCTGAGGTCCCTGGGGAGATCGGGTCCAATGAGCCATGTCCTGCTCTTGTCCTCCCAGCAAAGGGAGGGGACCCTGAGGGGCTGCCCTCGCTGCACTGGCTTAGGCTCCCCATTCAAAGCCCTGAATCAAGGCACAGAGGCTGGAGTGTGAGGGAAGATGGTGTACACATGTTACACCCTGGCCTTCCAAGCGCCCTGCCAACGGGGTCTGCACATGGTGGTGCCCTCCTTACTTCTGTCCGCATTCTGAACCCGAGCAGGGCGCCTGGGTGGTAAGGCTGGCAGGCGAGTGAGGGTTTGGGCTAGTGCTGTGTATTGGTAAGCGCTCCTTGGGACGTCAGGATCATCCTGCTGTCTTCCTGTGGCTTCTGCCAAGCTGGCTAGTGGGCTTTGGGGCTTCCTGTTTCTTTACATCTCTATTTGACGCCTCTTATTCTGCACCCATTGCTCAAGTACTGCTTTCTCGGATGTTGAACCTTCTTGCTGCCTCCCACCCCTCACCATCAGCATCCCCAGGAGTTCTGGGCTGGAGTCTGCCGTGCTGATTGGATCTCCACATTCAATTGGGATCAGTATAGTGACTTCCTGGGAGTGGGAGACCACCGGGTTACCTATGGAGGGGTGAACTGGCCAGGATCGGAAACAGAGTGGCTGAAAACCCTCAAGCTCATCAGCCGTAGGATCCCACCTGTGCACCTTCACTGTCCTCCAGGCGACACCACGGTCATGGGCTCCACGAAGGCCGGGTAGAGCCTTCCAGGCTGTGGGAGCAGTGCACACACGCATGCGGACACACTGCCTCCCTCCACCAGAGAGTCCAGCCAGGGCCACCATGGTGTTCCATTCAGCCAGTATTCACTAACGCAAGTTCAGAGCAAGGCGCTGTGCTTGTTGCTGCTGCGGGAGAAGGGAAGCCTGAGGCCAAATCTCACTCCTTGAGGAGCTCATGCTGTGGCTGGGGACAAAAGCACTGCCCCCAGGGCCCGTCTGTGTAGCAGGTTAGAGCACAGGCTGGAGCCAGCGGCCACACTTGGGTACCGGCTGAGCCACTGGCAGGCTGGGCGCTCTAGGCAAACAGTTCAGTCTCCCGCCCAGCCTCATGCAGTAGTCACGAATGAGTGTGTGACGCCTGTGAAACCCTCAGCGCTGTGCCTGGCACAGAGTACGTGCTCCACGAACGGCAGTTTTATTTCTATTTTGTGAAATAATTGACATCTAGATGATAACTTCGCACCTACCTGGAAATTTTCCAAACGCGGAACCCAGCCCAGAACTCCTAGGAAGCCTGCCTTCTAAAAGGGCCTCAGGCTGTTATCAGTGGAGAGTTCCATGCCTGGGCACCAAAGCCCATGGACCGTCCTCACCGGGAGCTGGTGAGGGAGTGGAAGGGACGGCCATGACAGTGGTTGGGGGACGGGCTGCCCGGAGGCCCGAGGCGGTGGCTGACACGGTTGGAGAGTCTGGGGTTGGGAGGAAGAGGGACATGGAGGGGGCCAGGCTCACAGCGGTATTGAGTCTCCTCTAACCCCCTGGATGGCATGGGGCACCGCTGTCAATCCTCTGTGGGGTGTCGGGACAGAAGGGCTTCCTTGAGCTGGCTGTGGGTGCAGGGGCAGGTATGCTGGGGCAACCGGTAGCAAGGAGGCTGGTCAGGACCTGTCGGGACTCAGACAGGATTTAATGCCAGGATCCATCCACAACATAAAATTCCAGGCAGGGAAATCACCACGTCCTGGGTGAAGCCCCTCTCACACGCTTTATGTCACGTGATCATCACGGTCCAGTGAAACGGTTATCTCTGCTCCCAGGTGATGAACTGTGTGCTCAGAGAAGGGACCTCACGCAGCTTGTTTGTGGCTGGGCGAGGTCCAGAACTCAGGTCCCCTGCTCCAGCATCAGTACTCCTTTCCCGTGGAGAGTCTGAGGGTGTCTGCCTGGCAGGGCCAGGAGAGTGACTGTTACTAGATGCAGAGACCTTCAGGGGAATGGGGTGCTGGGCAGTCTGGGGGCCAGGGCTGGGGCCAAGCAATGAGTGAGCCCCTAGAGGGTCACACGCGCCGGCTAGAGACCAGCCCCCCCACTGACCACCAGTGTGGTGGGGAAGCATCTGGACCTCTCTGAGCCTCAGTTGCCCTCAGATGGGGACAACGGTGGTACCGACTGCAAGGTGTGTCAGTGAAGATGGAGGCTCTTGCTGTGCGGCAGCGTGGGGAGGGCGTGGGCTCGTCTTGCAGTGACTGCTGCAGCCCTGGTGCTGGTCATGGCTTGCTCACGGCAGGGCCTCCGTCAATATCATCCTAATGAGTTGTTTGCACTGTGCTAACAACCGAACTAGATGGAAGGTTAGCCAGCTGGGGGCCAGGACTGAATTCTAACAGGAGAGGGAGCTGAGGCTGCCTCTGGAGGATGAGCAGACACCTCGGGGAAACTGTGAAGAGCAGGAGAGAGCTCGGTGGCAGAGCCATGCCAACAAGCACAGGCTCAGAAGATCCGGGTTCAACGTTCTGTTCTGCCGTCGTCGTGCTGTGTGACTCAGGCCAAGGCCTGGCCCTCTCTGGGCCTCTGTTTTTGTTCCCAGAGGACAGATCGGGGGCATAGGGTGACTGGGAGCTGAGCTGTCAGGGAGGGAGGCTCCTGCACCTGAGGCCTCCGGGCCTGTTGGGATCTGCCGGCCCAAAGGGGATTTCCTGGGGCCGGCCCAGTTCCCAGCCTTGCTGACGTCGTCACTGGATGGGTGCCCAGAGCAGCACTCCAGGGGAAAAGCAGGCGGGCACACTCCCAGCCCGCATGCTGGCCCTCCCTCTAGGGCTCTGGGGTCTCCCCACCTCCACCCCCAGGTAAGGAAGTGGGGGATCCCTCCTGTTGAAAGAAGAAGGCACCAACTCTGGGCCCAAGATCCCGATTTGCTGTGTGACCTCAGGCAAGTTCCTGCCCCTTTCTGGGCCTTGGCCCCGGGTCTCTGCAATGAGGAGAGCAGAGATTTCCCAGCTCTTTTGGAACTCCAACACTCTAGGGCCCAACTGGGGGCTGGGGTCCTGGGAAGGGGAATGCCATGGAGGGCTGGATTCTAGGGACTTGCTTCCCGCTGTATTGCAGAAGGTGTGGGGCAGCAGGGGCATGCCGTGGGAGAAAAGGAGCCCCACGTCCTCCAGGTGGCTCCAAGAGGGGGCGAGACAAGCCTGAGCTTTTAGGAACATATTTATTTTTAAGTGTCCTGTGTCACAGGGGGCTTTTTCTTTGGGTTTTGAAATGCTCCAGAAGTCAGCACTCTGCATGCGTATGTTTGCCGAGCAGAACATGGGCTGTATTTATTCATCCTTTAGCCCGAGCCCTTAAAAATATAGACGGCTAATGTCTTCAGTATGTATGAAATATCCCATATGCTCGGAAACAAAAGGGGCTCTGTTATTAAAGTTTCATTTCCACACGCCCCCTCCCCTCCCTCCCGCCCGCCCCCCTGACACCCTGCCCTCCTCCCGTCCCACTCAGCCTGCTGGAGACAGAGCGAGACCGAGGCAGCAGCGGGCAGGCAGCGGGCAGCGGGTGGCTGCGGACGGGGCCAGGCACAGCCGGTCCCTGTGTCAGTGGGTGCGGTGTCCGGCTCCAGGTGAGGGGGCGACCTCGGGGAGAGAGCCCAGGGTCTTCCAGGGGAGAGGGGCCTCGGGGTCCCTGGGATGGCTGCGGGAGAGTAGGGGTGGAGGTGGCCCTTCTTGTGGGCGCCTGTGGGGCCGGGGCCCTGGCAGGGCCCGGCTGTCTGGGACGGAAATGCCCGCTCTGCTGCTAACTGAAACCACATGTGTCTCCCAGGCAGCGGGACAGAGACGCCGCCAAGCCCGGGGCTTGGGACTGGGGAAGGAAAGATGCAGGCTGGCCCCGCCGAGGGGCTGCGCAGGAGGGCTTGGGGTCACTTGCATCTGTACAAGTGAGAGTGTCGAAGAGTGGGAGTGAACGTCTGAGTTCCACGTGTGTGCACGGTGCGCGAGTGTGTGTGCATTTGTGTCTGCACGTGAGCCCATCTGCAGGTCGCGGTGTCCCTGCTCACTGTGGTCTGCCTCTCCGCCTCCTGTGGCCAGAGCCTCGGGAGACTCCTGCTTGTCACCCAGAGCTGCGGGCCTTCTGGCTCCTCCTAGGAGGGTCCTGTGGGGTGGAGAGACGGTCCTCACCAAGCTGAGACTCCCTGTGGCCACCATGGTCCTCTGTTCCTTCTCCTCCTGCCCAGCTCTGTCTCTGGCACCTGCACATTCTCTCCCCATCTCCCAGAGCACACGCTGGGAAGCAGAGCAGGGAGGTGATAACCGTCCCTTCTCCCACATCTGTTTCCATCTTTTCAGAGTAGTCACTTCCAGGAACTGGGCATTGTCACCGTAGCCCTGGAAGGTAAGAAAACCTAGCCTGAGCGAGGGGACAGCTTGCCTGTGGCCATCAGGGAGATGGTGGTGGGGCTGTCCAGACCCATCCAGGGGGTTCAGAAGACACTGGGACATGGGTTCGGCCTTGGGGAAAGGCCGGAGGCCGCACTCTCAGGTTCTATGGCGAATGAGGCCCGCTCGAGGGCTCAGGTGATCTGAGTCCTGGGTTGTCGCTCCCTGAAAAATGAGCCTTGCTGGCAGCCAGGCCCTGGGTTCCGGTGGTGGCCCTACCACTTTCTGGCTGTGGATGTTGCACAGGTCTCCTCCTACCTCTGGGCCTCAGTTTCCCTATCCCTACAATGGCAAGGTTGGGCCAGGATAAGGCTTCCCAAAGTGTGGTGTGCGCACCTCTGGCAGCTCATGAGCGGGTGCCACGTGGATAGCTTGGGTGTTAGTTTTACCTACATTAGGGAAAGATGTATAAATAGCATATCCAACCAGTGAGTAGGTATAAATAAAAGTCTAATCACCCCAAAGGAATGAAAGCTGGGGACCAGCAGAAGACCCCTCGGTCCTGTCCATTTTGACAATGGGCTTCCATCATTTTAAATGCTTATTAGAATGTTGGTTCTGGCTGTCTAGGGCCCGAGGATGTGAGCTGCTGTGTAGACCATCTTTTGGCCCCTGCAAACTAGCAGCCCTGTAATTCTGTGATTACAGAGCGGGAAGCCCAGTTGCCACCTTGGGCTGTGTGTGGGGTGTGTGTGTGTGTGTGTGTACGCGCGCACCATGTGGGAAGGGATCAGGAGGGGGACAGAGCTGGGGAAAAGATCAACCCAGCCTAGGTGAGGGCAGGATGCCCAAGGTCAAGGGCAGGGAGTTTGGGAAAGAGCTTTGTCTCCTGACTGACATTCTCAAGTGCTTTGTCTGGCTTCAGCCTTGCTCTGAATCACCGGAGTAGGGGTGTAGGCGAGAGGCCATCCTGGCCTTGGCCTTTCCTGCCATTCAGCTCTGGCTTGTGGCCACTTGGCTGCATTTTATCTGCCGCCCGGGACTGGCCTGGGAGGGGTGCACTGGGAGGATGCAGGGGTTTTGGGGGATCCCCTTGGCCGAGCTCCCCGGTAACTTCTCCAGGCTGGGCTGGTCCGTGCTGGCATCCTTGAGGACATACCCCTCACCGCCTCCCTTCCTGTGTGTTTGCCGTTGCCGTTACTATTACCTGTGACGGTAAGGGCTTGTATGTAGATATTCCTCGGGGATTTGTCTCATCAGCGGCACTTTGGGGAAGACTGACCCGGCTCTGTTGCAGGAAGTGCAGCTTCCAGGATTGTTCTTTTTTGTCTTGTCCTGCAGCAGGCAAAGGGTACTAGGCTTTGGCTCAAGGATGTGGACAGTGTCCTTGGGTGGGGATGAACTCACGGCCCCTTCTTGGGGAGGCAGCAGGTGCAGAGGAAGGAGCCCAGGGCTGGGTCCATCAAGCCCTGACACTAACGTGCTGTGTGACCCTAGGCGAGCTCCTTGCCCTCTCTGGCCCTCCTCTTCTGTACCCCCAGGAGCTCGTCCTTGATGAGACTGAAGTGATTCTCCAGCTCTGCCCTAAAGGGGAGCAACATTCTACTTCTAGGGGATTCTTGTTCTTATAGAAAGGTGCCATTTTTATGGGGAAGAATGCTGTGACTTTTGGGGTTGGGCTCCCTACAGTGGGGCAGGCCATGTGGAGTTGTCCATACTCCTTGGGATATTCCTTGGGTCTAGGTCCCCTTGAGGCCCAGGCCAGCTGTCTCAAACCCTGGGGAAGCAGCTGGCCAGGGGCAGGAGCACAGTCCCTGCTTGCAGAACTCGCTGCAGTCTAACTGGCCTTCAGTGGCTTCATGGGTCCTGCTGAACCACTAGTAGCTACACCCAAGGCCAAGGGCAAACAGAGACCTGCTTCGGGATGCCCTGGGCAGCTTTACGGGCATCATTATAGAGAGATCTGCCCTACCTGGGGGTGGGAGGTGGCACATGAACTTAAAGAGCAACTCCTTCCAGAGAAATGTTCTCATTTAGAAAATGGAACTGTTCATATAACCAAGGTCTGCATACGTCACCCTTGGTGGGCTTAGCAGTGGGATTGGGATGGAGGCAGAGGATTCTAGATAAACTTGGCTTACCACTGACAGTGATGCCCTGGGCCCTCTGCTTCCTTAGATTTCACCTTGATTTCTTCTTCTTGGGTTTGGTAGAGGCAGAGCGTGGAAGTGGTGACAAAGCAGTTTACCTGTAGAGTCACATCCAGGTCTACTGGTGACAATATTAACTTCAGGCAAAGGAAAACCAAAGTTTGCTGTCGGGTTAGGAAAAAGAAAAAGAAGAAAAGAAGTCAGGTGAACCGGTGCTCTGCACCTGCAGCAGCTGTGGGAACTTGTCAGATCATTGCATCTCTTCAGTTCTACTTACCTGGTCTGTAAAATGGGTTTTCACAAAGCTTCACACGATGCTGGTACAGAAGCCCCGGCATATACTGTGGCTGACACCTGATAAATTGTAGTTCAAAGGTATCTATCAGGCCTGCCAATAACTCTGCTGACTTAAGGAGGGGGTGTCATTGTCTCCCCTTTACAGAGGAGAGAACGGGACACTGAGTGATATGCCCTGAGATGAGGGAAGAACACCAACTCCTTCCCGGGCCTGGGTTCCAGTCCCACCCCTGCCCCGCTGGCTCTGCAACTTCAGGTTACTTAACCCCTCCCAGTCTCAGTTTCCTCATGTGTAAAATGGTCAGGAATAGTACCTACCTCACAGGGCAGCTATGAAGATTACGTAAGCCAGCCCAAAGCTCCTGGCACATAGAAGGTGCTCAGTGAACACTACTCCAGCTGAATAGAAACCGAGAAGCCTTTGCCCCTCAAGCTGCTCCCCTCCAATATCCGCTCTAGTCCCCAGGGGGGCCACAGCCTTTGTGAGTAGTCAGGCCAGGCGGCCAGAGGCCTTGGGGCCCCACGTGTGGCTCATCCACCAGGAGCTGGTCTCAAATCTTGCCACAAACACTACCAAAGGCACCTCCGGGAATGTTCTGCCCGAGTCTCCTGGGATGGTGGGTGGTCAGCACCGGTGCGCTCCCTTGGCACTGACAGCAGGAAGATAGCGATGGTGTCATACCTGAAGGGTCTTTAGGGAAATGAGGACAGTCAGGAAACGGAGCTCAGAGAGGGGAAGGGGCCTGTGCGGGGCCACGAGGCCGGGAGGCAGGGCTGGGGGCGTGGAGGCCAGAGAGTGGGCAACCCAGCGGGGAGAGGGAAGGGGAAGCCTCCAGTACCTGCCCTGGTAGGGCCTCCCTTCAGCTCCACTGGAAGCAGGAATGGGTTAAAGGAGAGCCGGAAAGGAGGGGAGGAAAGCAAATAGTCAGGAGGAGGCCTGGCACGGCTTGCTGGGGCTGCTTGGTCTGGCCCGGCTTGCTGGGGCTGCTTGGTCTGGCCCAGCCACCTCCCGGGCCACTCCCAGCGGCGCTGCGATGGGCTCCCACAGCCCACCACATGCATGCGTGCGTGTGCACACACGACACACGTGCATACACGGAGACACAGACACACACAGTTGCACACAGGCATACAGACGCACAAACACATGCAGACAGATACATGTATGACACACGGACAGATATACACAGAGACATACACAGAAACACAGAGATATGCAGACACACACAAAAGATATATACACATGCACACAGACGACACACGTGCATACAGAGACACAGACACACACAGCTGCACACAGGCGTACAGACGCACAAACACATGCAGATACACATGACACACGGACAGATATACACAGAAACACATAGAAATACACAGACACACACAAAAGATATACACACATACACACGCATACACAGAGACACGGACATACACAGACACACACAGATACAGACACAAACACATAGGCATATAGACACACACACACAGAAATATGCATATATACACATGGACAGATATACACAGATATACATATATATACACAGAGACATACACATATATACACACAGTCACATAGACACACACAGAGTAACAGTTAGACAGGTACACACACACACATATAGACACACATATAGAGAGAGACACACACAGAAGATATATACATACACAGAGACATAGACTCAGATACATAACAGACACATAGATACACACATGCACACACAAACACACACAGACTCATACAGACATACATATATGCATACAGATTCACACACAAATGCACACATATACATACAAACACACACAGACACAGACTACATGCATCTTGGCTCTACCCCTTAGCAAGAGTCCTTGCCAGCTGGGGGCCAAACTAATTTAGATACATACCAGGTCCTCCGCTGGGCTCAAAATACCAACTACACAGGGACAGGATGCAGCCATATGGCACAAAAGTAGCAGTTGTATAGTGATGTCTTTGTGGACCACAAGCATAGTAAGATCCAACAGGGACGTAGCTGCTGGAAGAAAAAAAAAATAGCTAATCTGATGTTAGGCTGCATTAATAAAGGTAGAATGCCCAGAATGAGGAAGGTGATGGCCTTGCCATGCTCTGTGTTGGTCTGGTTTTCCTGTAGGCCTGTGGTCAGTTCACTCCTGAGAAATGGCCAGAGTGGGCTGACAGCAGAGGAGGGGGAACAGTATGGGAAGGCAGCTGAAAATTCCAGTTAAACTTAACTTACCCACCAACAGAGGGTCTGAAAATTCTTCCCTGTCGGGGATAGTTGAAAGGACTGAGGTTTAGCTGGAGGGAGGGAATAGAAAAGAGGGATGACTTGTTCTGTGCATCCTCAGAGGGTGGGATTAAAATCAGTGGGGCAGGGGTGGGGTGGGGAGAGCCCCAGGAGGGAGGTTTCACCTGCACAGAAGAAGGATTCTAAAGGTGGGATGAGTGAGCCACATTGGAGATGCACAAGCCGAGTGAAAGGAGGTTTGGGAGTCAGACAGGAGCGTCAGTCCCCTTCCAGTCCCAACATTGGACTGCTTTACGTCACTGTCTCCTGTGGCTCTTTCCACAGTTGGTGAGGATGAGGGGTCGCCCCCCAGGGAGGCCTGGACATGTTTTCCCAGCCTCAACTGCCTCCCCAGTACCCCGAGGACGGGGACACTGTCTCAGACGGGGGGAGCCACAGACTTATCAGAGCCGGAAGAAGCCTTGGCATGCATCTTGTCCAACTCCTTCACTCTATGGAGGGGTAAACTGAGGCAAGTGAGGATGGTTTGCCCGAAGTCAGTGGGCTCATAGGAGGTGGCAGATCTGGCTTGAACCCAGGGCTCCAACCCTGAACTCCTGCCTCCCCAGCCTGCCAGGTCACGGATGGACTGAAAATCTGATTCCTCCAATCAGAGAAGGCTCTTGCCCAGAACCCATAGTGTTTCTCATTGGAGATTCTGTTCAATGTGCATTTATTGGGCACCTACTGGATGCCAGGCATCACGGAAGGCCCTAAGCAATGGCTGCTGCATTAGAGCAGGGGGTGACAGTGTCCTCTCGCCCCGTCACCTTCAGAGCACTTCCCATTGTCTGAAATAAGGTGGCATTTTTATTCATCTCCCTGTCCCATTCTGCCCCACTCTCAACACTTCCAAGTCCAGGACAGCGTCTTGTCCCCGCTGGGCTGCCAGCTTCCACAGCAGTCCTGGCTGACAGTATGTGTTCAAAACTACTTGCTGAATGAATGAATGACAGGCAAACTGACACAGCCCCAGCTCTGTGGCTGCCCAGTGACCCATCCTTCCCAAGCCCGTCCACGTGCCTGGCATGGTGTCGAGTGCTTCTCCCGCGCCATCTCATAGCAATGCCTCGGAGGGGCTGCGACCCTTGGCCCTATTTGACAGATGGGGAAATTGAGGCTAAGAGGTTAGGTAGCTCCTCATGCCCTTTGTCACCTCCCACTTTGTGCCTCATGTCCCCATCCATGGCAGATCCGTTGAAGGCAGGAGCCACATCTGCTTTCCCTCTGTCCTCCCCATGGTGGGTAAGGGAGGATTAGTGGAGAACACCAAGCAAGGGACACATGACAGTATTACCTGGCGTCCATGCTCACAGCCGTCACCAAAGACCATTCCACCCAATGCCTCCCTCACTCACATTCAGTTTTTGGACTCCCTCCAGGGAAGCCTGCCGAGGAGTTTCCCAGGCTCTGCTTGGTCACCTCCAGTGACAGGGAGCTCAGTACATATTGAGGCATGTGGTAATCCAAGGAAATCACTTAGCCCAGTGCCAAAGGGTGCCGGGGTAGCTGATCTTTTCTGAGTACTTTCTCTGGGCCAGGCTCATATAAATCCACACCACAGTCATGAGAGGTAGGTACTGCTATTATCCCAGTATTATAGATGAGGAAACTGAGGGACAGAGAGTTATGTAACTTGTGCAAGGTCTCACAGCTGGTAAGTGGCAGCATGCAGAATACGTCTGCGGCAGGGGAGTGTGGCAGTGGGGAGCATGCCCTCCCGACTGCTACGCCAG
>CAUYRT010041624.1:0-24435 GCA_963574885.1 Lepilemur ruficaudatus
CACATGTAGAAGACTGAAACAGGATCCGCACCTTTCACCTCACAAAAATCAACTCACGGTATTTGTTCTTTAAAAAACTTTTCATTTAGAAATAGTTTCAGACTTACATAAAAATTGAAAAAATAGTACATACAGTTCCCATGCGACTCAACTTTTTCTGATGATAATATCTTACATAACCATAGCACAATTATCAAAACCAGGATATTGACATTGATGTGGGTACAATACTATTATTTAAGCTATAGATCTTGTCTTGCTTTCACAGGTTTTTATAAGCACTCTTTTTTTTCTCATTTTGGGGTATAGTACTATACAATTTTATCACATATGTAGATTCATATAGCTACCATCACAATCAGAGCACAGATAATCCTAAATAAACTCCTTTGTGTTACCATTTATAGTGATACCTACCACCAACACTAACCTAACCACCACTGATCTGTTATCTGCCACTATGACATTTTAAGAATGTTATATAAATGGAATCATACAATGTGTAACATTTTGAGACTAGATTTTTTTTCCACTCAGCAGAATGCCTTTGAGATCCATCCAAGGTGTTGCATGTATCAATCATTCGTTTTTATTGCTGAGTAGCAGTTCATTGTATGGATGTACCAGAGTTTGTTTATCCATTTATCCATTCACACTTCGAAGGATATTTAGATTGTCTCCAGGTTTTGGCAATCATGGATGTATCTACTACAAATGTTCAAATACAGGATTTTGTGTGAACATAAGCTTTCCTTTCTTTAGAATAAATAACTATAAGTGGGATTTCTGGTTCACATGCTCATTGTATGTATAACACTCCAAGACACTGGCATTTGTTCTCGTATTTGCTCTGTTCACATTTGTTTATTAAATGGCATTTTGTTAAAAATATTTTTCTTTATTTTTTCACCCAGTGTCATGTTTGTAATACTCAGGGGTATTTCCATGTGCATGTCTAATTCACATAAAAGTTGTTTCTTTTAACTGTTATGTAGTACTACAAAGAAGCTCTCTCCTTCAAATCATCCTATAATAAGTCATTTTATAAAGAAAATGAATCTTTGGAAATGTATATACCCCACAGACAACTTGTTTAGTGAATTTAGATTTCTATTTATTGGGTTTTCTTAATATATTGTGTATCTTTATTGCCTCTAGGTGTGCTTCATGGCTTCATAAATTGATGAAAACATTATCAGGTATGGAAAACAGCTGTCTGAGTTTAGCCCCAGGTCATGCCTACAGTAGAGTCCTTATGTTGTCTAAGAACTTTCCAGAGTTAATAGAAGCAGGGCTAAGCCCACCATGCATGGAGTAGTTCAGAGACCCAGGCTCTTCCTGTAAATTGCTGTCAATCTCAATGCAGCTGATCCCCAACCCTAGGGATGAAGGACCCAGAAATGGCATGAAGTAAACCAGGAGAAGTATCTCTCTTAGCAAAGGATCCAGAAAAATTAGCTCAAAGTACATGATTTTCACATAGGACTAGAAGTCACATACCCATCAGTCCTTCAGACATGTGACTGAAGGGAATTTCATTTTTTAGTGTGGTTTTCTCATATGGAGGTGAGTAATTGTTATAAGGCCCACAAGTTATCTACATATGTACACCTGCATCCACATGCATCTCAGGCCACCAGGTCACTGGTGGATTTATTAAAAATACTTAAAAATTCTGGAGGCAAAGGGATATGAGGCTAGTATGTATGGTGATAGCATGGCATTGGGAGTGGAGAGAAGGGTCAAGAATATTGTTATAAGTTTGCCCAAATCAGTCCTGAGTATGCATAAAAGTCACCTGAAGGTCTGGTTGACACGCCAAGTGCTGAGGCCTTCCCCCAGATTTCTGAAACAGTAGACCAGGAACAAGAATCAAGAATTTGCTGATGCTGCTGGTCTGGCGCCACATGTTGATAACCTCTGTTGTGCATGGAGCTACATCAGGACCCAGCCCTAAGCTCCAATTATGCCTGATTAATATGTGTATTTGTGCCAGTTCTCCTGATTTAATTTATATCCTCCAGACTCACTAAGGACTTCCATAAATGTATTTGTGAAGTCATTTATCCCATATTTAGCTTATGGTGGTAGGCACTTCTATTTCCCTATGTAATCACTTCAGAGTGATTAACAAACACTTGAGCTTCACCATTCCAAGACTCACTTCTCTCAGCCATCCCTTATTAAGTAATGCACTCTGTATTTATATCTTAGATTTGTTCCAGAAGAAGCTGTTTTCTTTTCTTTCATTCTTTTTTGTTTATTAAAATTGCACAGTGCATGATATCAGCAAATGGCAAACTAGGAAACTTCAGATCCTTGTTCTCTCAGGGGAATATTAAATAAACAAATACAGACTGGTTAAAATAACTTTATAGGAGCTCTGGAAATCAGTCAGAAATGTACAGCAACCAATTTCCTTACCAAGAAAAGCCACATTCAACTTGCTACAAAATTTCATGACTTTTTTACTCATCTTTGCTCCACTCCCTCCTCAGTGTGGTGCAGTACAGTTTGGGGTAAGCAGTCCCCCAGTCCCCAGTTCCCTTCCACAAACTGAGAAAACAGAGCAGACTAAACTTGCAATGTTCTAACCTGTCTGGAGGCTTCTTAAAGGAATGGTCTCTTTGTCACCTAACCCAGAGTTAAGACAGCCCAAAGTGGCACAGCTTGGATTTCAGGCTAGAGGAAGCCATGGGAGGCTGTGGGCATATCTCAAGAAAATTGCAAGGGCAATACAGACCCACAGATGCCTGAGACCAGAGATTACTGATTGAGGAATACAGTAGGACAGCTGAGGTCCTAAGAAGCAAAGGTGAAACTCCTAGGGAAATTAAGACATTTAAGAGCAGCCAGGTATGTGGGGGAATCAGAATAAAGCACACCTGTAGGTCTTGGGAAGATGTATGCCTGGAAAAATCCTGAGAAGAATTTGAGCCTTCATGTTGCACTTATTAGTGAGGATCTTCCCTTCTATAGAGCTAGTCTGCAAAGATGCAGAGGTGGCTATTTTTCCAAATGCCCAATTTTCAACAACAAAAAAAATCACAGAGCATACAAAGAAACAGACAAACATGGCCCATTCAAAGGCACAAAATAAATCTCCAGGAACCATCTCTGAAGAAACACAGACATCAGACTTACTAGACAAAGACTTTAAAATAATTATCATATATCCTCGAGAGATAAAAGAAAACATAAACAATGAACTATAAAAAAGATCCATGAAAACAATATATGAACAAAATTGGGACATCAAGAAAGAGACAGAAATTATAAAAAAGAGCCAAAGAGAAAGTCTGAAGCTCTAAAATATGACAATTGATTTAAAGAATTCACTAAAGGGGTTAACAGTAGACTCACACAGGTAGAAGAAATAATCAACAAACCTGAAGTCTGGTTATTTGAAATTGTCAAGTCTGAGAAGCAAAAAGGAAAAAAAAAATAAAGAAAAATGAACAGAGTCGGAACCTGAGGGACTAATGGGACATCATCAAGTTGAGTGACATACATATTATTAAAGTCCCAGAAGAAGAATAGAGAGAGAAAGGGATAGAGGAATTTAAGAAATAGCAGCCAAAAATATCCTCAATTTTAGTTAAAGTGTATACAAATACAAGCAGCTCAATGAACTACAAGTATCATAAACCTAAGGAGACCCACACCAAGACACATTATCTTCAATAAGATAATCAGCAGATTTCTCAGCAGAAACCTTGTAGATAGAAGGCAGTGGGACAATATATTTAGAAAATTGAAGGGAAAAAAACCTGTTAACTGAGAATACTATATCTGGCAATATCGTTCTTCAAAAATAAAGGAGAAATTAAAACATTACCAGGTCAAAAAAAGCTGAAGGAGTTCCTTGCCACTAGCCCTGTTCTACAAGAAATGCTAAGGGAGTCCTTCAAATTGAAGTAAAAGGATGCAAGATAGTAAGTTAAAGTCAGGTGAAAATATAAATGTTTACAGTAAAGGTAAAAACATGGATAAATGTAAACACCAGTATTATTATAATTTGGTTTGTAACTCTACTTTTTATTCTTTTATTAGATTTAAATGACAAAACCATAGAAATAAATATTAATATGTGGTAATGGGCACATGATATATAAATATATAATTTGTGACACCAATAACATAAAGTGTGGGATGATGCAATTATAAAAGAGTAATTTTTGTGTGTGATTGAAGTTAAGTTGGTATCAAATTTGTTAAACCTTAGGATGTGTAATTCCCATGGTAACCACAAAGAAAATATCTATAGAATATACACATAAGGAAACGAGAAGGTAATAAAAACATGTCACTGCAAAAAAATGAACTAAATACAAAGGAAGGCAGCAATGGAGGAAATGAGGGACATTTATATCTGTATATCTGAAGCATATACAGAAAATAAATTAAAAAATGGTAATAGTAAGTCCTTTCTTATTAGTAATGACTTTAAATACAAATAGATTAAATACAAATACTTTAATTTAAATACAAAATACTTTAAATACAAATAGATCAATCAAAAGACATAGATTGGTAGAATCGACTTAGAAACCAGAAATGAGTCAATGCTGCAGTCCCTTTTCAGCCTGCTGTCTTGTCCTGACCAGCAATATTGGTGAGTGGTTGAAGGAAGGAGCATTTCATTGTAAGGACCCTCAGGTCCCCTGTGGAGGAAGATCACGAGCCCTACCATGGAGACTTGTGGAAGATGCTTGGATATGGACAGCTTGGGGATATGAGGTGAAGATTTCAGGAAGTTGAGAATCTCAATAGAAAGCTTAGAGTGAGCATAACTTCACTGCTGCTGAATTCAGTCACTTTGGGTAGAAGAAGCAACCCTTCAAATGCATTAGATTATGAGGATTTAATGAAAATTAATTTACTGTGGACAATATTTTTTTTTCTAAAAGAGCATATTCTTCCCAATATTTTACTCTGAGAGAATTCAGCACTAACCCAAATAATAATTGCCTGCTTATCATGTATCAGAAACCATATTAAGCCCTTCTGGGCATTTTCTCATTTAATTCTCATTTCGTGCCTCTGAGGTAGGGACAATTATTTTCCTCATTTTTCAAGTGAGGAAACTGCATCTTCGGGAGATGAGTGACTGGAAAGAAGTCCCCTAACCACGAAGTGGCACAGCTGGAGTTTAGATTCAAGTCTGATTCCAATGCCCCTGTTCTTAACTGCTTACCTATACTGCCTCATTGATTTCTGTGACTGGTTCTGGTGGAAGAGAAATATAATAAGCCAATTAAAAACATCACCAATAATGTCTGATCTGGCTCACAGATGATAGTAATGATGACAATGGTGGCAATGATGATGATGATGGTGATGACAGTGGTATTCCTTATATTTATAAACACATCCAATTCATAAATCCCTTTTTCATGTATTCTTTCACTTGAATCTAGAATTAATCTTGTGAATTGGTTATTATTCCCATTTTACAGATGGACCCTGAGGCTTAGAGAGAGTAAATGAAAACCAGAAAGTGGTAGAGTCATATTTATACTAAACCCCTATATCTAGTATCTTCCATTATAACATGTTGCCTCATATACTGGGGTGATTGTGCTCTTGGTAGTCAAAACTGGGCCCAGACTGGGAAAAAAAAGCAATATTCTTATATGATTTTTGATGATAAAACAATAGGAGTTATTTTTTGTGAGTGGATTAAAGACAATCTTATCATGTATTGAACTTTGGGAAAACTTAATGCATCTTAGAGAGTGAGGAAAGGAGATACCACAGAAAGCCCAGGAAGCACAGGCCAGTGAACACAAACTAAGTGTTTAGACTCTCTAATTATGAGATTAGGGCATGTCAAATGTGATTATGTTCCCTTTTATTGAGTGTACTACTTTCATTGCTGAAACTTAGTCTATGTAGAATATTTATGTAGACTCTCCAGGCTAATTTGGGATTGAAGATGCACCTTTTCCTCAGAAGCATGAGGAGGTTTAGGAACCCAATTTTCATGGTTGAAGAGAAAATACAATGCTATTAAAATCAGGATTGTTATGAAAATTCAGTGCATATTCATGGGGGGCCTACCTTGTCCCAGGCACTGATCTGGGCACTGGAGACAGAGCAGTGGACAAGAAAGTCGGGGACCCTCATCCAGGGTGTCTGCAAGGGAGTGGAGGAGAGATCAGGAACAAATACATGAATAAGATAATTTCAGATATGAATAATTTCTATGCAGAAAAGAAGCAGTGAGTGTGTGTGTGTTGGGGGTAGTTGGTAAATTAGATTGAGTAGTTAGGGAAGGGTCCTCTGAGGAGGGGACGTTGGAGCTGAGATCTGAATGAAACGGCACTGCTAGCCCTGCAGTGACTTGGGGAGGGAGTGTAGGCGGTGCAAGTACAGGCCTAAGGTAGGGAGAGTGTGGCACGTTCAGAGGAGAAAGAAGGCCTTGTGCTGGGTCGCAGCGAGTGACAGGAGATGAGAGTGGGAGCCAGGGGCTGCGCCATGCCAGGCAGGGAAGCCTTAGGAGGCGGCTGGCTCTCTGTGTGGTGTGAGCCCGCTGGAGTACTACTGCATGGAGACTGGACTGCAGGGAACCCAGGCACAGGCTGTTGTGCTCTTCACGTAAGAGATGATGCAGTGGAGCTCAAAGGAGTTAGATGGGTGAAGCCCTGGAGGTGCAGGTGATGGCACTTTCCAGAGGAAAGCGGCGAGAGAGGAGACGCATCTCAAGGCAATTTAGCAAACCAGAGACACCATGCAAGTGCTGTTTAATTATTGGTGACATTCTTGGAGACAATACTATGTTCTGGCAAATGTTCCTGAAGACAGGAACTACCCTTCCTTACTCACCATAAGGTGAGTAATATTGTGGGCTTTTAACTTGAAGCCTACATATGAAAAATTCAATGGATAAAATTTGGAAGGAAAACTTTTCTAAGATTTGGTTGACAACATCACCACCATATACTAGCATTTTGACTGCAAAGCTGTGTCTCGTTTTCTGCTGCTTGAGTTAACCGTGTGAATTTGGCAACTAGTATTTTATTTGTTCTGGCCGAAAGGTCAGGCAGACTTATTTTTATCCATTTAAAATGTCAAAAAAGTCAAAGTTATTACAGGGAACATTTGTTTTATCCAGATATTTTGCTACATTCCTATGTGAAATATGGTTCTTTATGACTAAAGAATATTAATTAAGAGTAAGGCAATCACTTAAAAAATATTATGCTACATTTATATTTATTAAAGGATAAATACTATTTGATTACAAGGTCTCACTCAAGAATGGCTTCAGTAAAATACAACCTTGAAGCAATTTAGACCTGTAATAATTTTAATTATTATGCCTTATTTAACTTATAGAGGCTTATTTTAACTCCAGTTTGACTTCTGTGCCATCTCCAACATGAATAAATGATATTGTTTGCTAGAAACTGAAGGAGAAACTGCCTTAAACATAGTACTTGGGTAGTTTGGGTACTTCATGGGCACCTACTTCCTTTCCTTCACAGTCTCGATTTGAGGACAGTGTAAAATAGTCATCAAAATAAGAAATGGATTTTTTTTTTTTGCTTTCTCCAAAGCAAGAAATGGATTTTGAGCATGTATTATAAACATTTCATTTTTCTAAATGTGGGTGGAAAACCTAACAACTTCAATAAAAGTGCCCTGACATGAAGGTCACTGCTAGGTAAACGTGAAGTAATTCTAATGATTATGAACCATTTACAATGATTATGCATCTAATGATCTCCTGCTCCCGTCACTTAGGTGCCCACTGACCTTATGCTTTGATTTCTGGACCAGCTACTGAGAGCTTTTGGCCAGAAATGATCTGACATGTTTCATATATGCCTTGCGGTGATCTTAAGTAACTGTATTTCCTCTGGGGCTACTGGCCTCCCGTGCTTGAAGCGATTTCAAGCATAAAGAAGCAAAGGGGATGAGCTTGCTCATTGTTCCTGGAAATCATCTTGTGATCCGCATGTAACTGTTGGCCATATTCATTTTCTAGCCTCTTTTGTCCTTCTTGTCCTTGAAAATTCAAATCAGTGAGGCATAGAAGCTCCAATATAATATTGCAGCCTGTGCCCATAACCCCAATCCATGGAGCTTTCGCAACTTTCAAAACCAGTTGAAGGGAATATTGTGTATACACCTTACGAGCCAGACAGACTTGATTTATAATCTCATTAAACAAGTCACACAAGCACTGTGACACTCTTCATCTGCAACATGAAAATGATACAGACCTTGTTTGGTTATTGTGAGAACTGGAATTTATGTCAAGCACCCATGACAGGGCCTGGCATAGCAGGTGTTAAACAAATGGTCGTTTCTAGGGCCAACATCCCCACCCCGGTGTGTGCAGTTTCCTGCCTGGGCAACTGCACTTCACTGACAGGTCGGCTAGCCTCCAGTTTTCTCTCCTCTGTGTATCTTCCTAAATACCGCTCATATCAGGTCGTTCTGCAATTCAGAAGTCTTCAGTGATTTCTGTTGTCTTCAGGATCAAGCCAACATGATTGGTTTGGCCTTCAAAATCACAGCCTACACAACTGGCTTAATCCACACTCCATCCTTATCTCTGCTCTATATAAACCTTGGCATATTTATGTTACTGATTTGAAATTTATCATATTCCACCTTGTATAATTTTTTTTCCTCCATGAAAAAGCCTTATCTCCTTAACTGTACATGAATTTCTTAGAGAGGAATTATCATGTCTTATTCTTTTGTAAAAATTTCTTCAAAGAATATATAGTGTCTCTTACATAGAAAATTTCTAAAATTTGTTCCTGACAGTGGTAAGATTGTGGGCCAGGAAGACAGGCAAGTGTGCATCACAGTGATGGGAGGGACCGGACCATGTGGTAGCGACCAGTGCTTCATACCTCATCACTGCTTCTTGAATCTTTTAAAAATTAATTAGGAAGGAAAAATTAATATTTAAAGTTGACAAAGGCAGTTTACATAAAATTTTTTAACAAAGTCTTCAAAGCTCTTTAGGTTTTAACACATTTTATTTATATTCAAATTAAAGCACGATATTCAAGAGTAATTTTTCTCTTCTTATTCCTAAAACAAACTGAAGCCCCCCCAGAGTAAATTTTTTACTCATGCTGATATATAGTAAGTCAATGGAAGATTTGGTATCAAAATTCAGATCTTTCTCCCTCACTGTCTTGATTCTCAAAACAGAGAGATTAATGGGGGGAATTACTGAGGTGAGAAAGCCCTGGAAGCCAACTCAAAGGTTACTGCAGCTGTATAATTAAGCCTCATTCAATAAAGTCAAAGTGCAGATATAGGCAAATGTATAGAAGGGTTAATTGAAACATTTTATTTTTCTGTTTTTGTTTTCTGATTATAGTACAGTGATAAACTATTCTTTGTGCTAAAATTGTGCCTATTTTTTCCCTTAACTAACTTTTATTTATTTTTTTCAAATTTCTTTAATATGCATTTAATTAGCATCTATTTTGTGGTACATACATTTTGTGTCACAGAAAATATGTGATACATATTTTGAGAGGCATGTAAAAGAAATGAAAAACTAAGTTTTGACTCTCAAGAAACTGTAATTCTCATTGAAGAAATAAGATACACATTAAATAGTCAATGACCCTGTAGGATTATGTAATGAGAAAGGTGGTAAAATATTTGTATGGGAGGCGAAGGTAATAGCTTCTGAAGTTTGACATCATCGGGGAAAGTTTCCTGAGGCAGTGGCAGGTGATGGCAAAGGAAGGGCTTTCATATTGGAGCCTGTTGGTTGAATCCTATTTATATGATCCTGGAAAAGTTACTGCCTGTCCCTAAGTGTCAGCCTCCTCCTGTGTGAGTTAGATACAACATATCCGCTTAATCGGGACATTGCACTCTAACACCACAATGTCTAATGCATATCAGGAATTAAATAAATGATAGTTGTCCCCCACAGTGAGTTCAGCCATAAATAGAGATGATGGGATGAAGGGAAAGGTCTTGGGAGTGAGAAGAGCACAGAGCAAAGCGTCACCATCAGAGGAAAAAGTTATATCTGTATAACCCGAGCATGTGTCTACTTCAGAGGATAACAACAGGACCCAGTACACAATATAATATTCAAAGCATTCAGGACATGACCCAAAATTACACAACATTCATGAACTAGGAAAATGTGACCAATTCTTAAGGGCAAAGGCAATAAAAAAAAAAGCCAACCCTAAGAGGATTCATGTGTTAGAATGATCAAAAACATTAAAGCAGCTATTATAACTGTGCTCTATAAGATAAAGGTAAGCACATTTAAATAAATAAAAAAGTAGAAGTTTTCAGCTGAGAAATTAAAGCTATAAAAAGGAATTAAGTGGAAATATCAGAACTTAAAAATATAATACATGAAATTTTACAAAATCATTGCCTAGACGTAATAGTGGAACAGTGACGACGGAAGAGTGAAGGCAGATCAATAGAAATGATCCAATTTGAATAACGGGGACAAAAATGATTGAAGAAAATAAACAAAGCGGCAGGGATGTGTGTAGTCTGACACTCTGACCTAGCAATCCCTCTCCCAGATATTTCCACATGAGAAAGGAAAACTTAAGTTTATACGAAAACCTGTATGCAAACATTTACTGTGGTTTGATCCCAAATCACCAAAACCTGGAAACAACCTGAATATTTTTCAACCGATGAATGGACAGACAAATAGTACATTCACACAATAGAAAACTATTTAGCAACAAAAAGGAACAAAGTACTGATACACACAACAACATGGTTAAATCTTAAATAATAACATCTCAAATTTTGAGTGAAAGAAACCTGTTCCAAAAGCTGCATATAGTAAGAATCCATTTATATGACATTCTAGAAAAGGTAAAATTATAGAGACAAAAAAAATAGATCACTCATTGCCAAGGGCAGGAGTTGGGATTGGAGTTAACTATAAAGGGGTAGCATTACTGCGTATTTGGGAAGTGGAGCTGTTCTCTACCTGGACTGCAATGATGAGTACAGGGATGTATGCATTTGTCAAAACTCATAGAACTGTATAACAAAAAAGTAAATTTACCATATGCAAATAAAAGAATAATAATACTAATAAATATTTACCATGTTAATAAATTAAAGAAGCAAAATTATGTGATCAATAAATACAGAAAATCACTTCTTCTAATGCAACATTCATTTATGATTTAATTTAAAATATTTTAGCAAGCCAGAACAGTAAAAGAAATTTGTTAACCTAATATATGGTATGTGCAAAATCTTTACAGAAAACATCCTACTGAATGATGAAAAATTAAAATATTTCCTTTAAAATTAGAAAAAATACATGGACAACTATTTTTACAACTTTTATTCAACATTACATGGGAGGTCCTAGCAGGAAAAATGCAAGAAAAAGAAATAAGATATAGGGCTGGGTGTGGTGGCTCATGCCTGTAATCCTAGCACTCTGGTAGGCTGAGGCAGAAGGATTGCTTGAGCTCAGGAGTTGGAACCAGCCTGAGCAAGAGTGAGACCCCGTCTCTACTAAAAATAGAAAGCAAATAATTGGCCAACTAAAAATATATAGAAAAAATTAGCCGGGCATGGTGGTGCATGCCTGTAGTCCCAGCTACTCAGGAGGCTGAGGCAGGAGGATCTCTTGAGCCCAGGAGTTTGAGATTGCTGTGAGCTGTGCTGACACCACTGCATTCTACTTGGGGCGACAGAGGGAGACTCTGTCTAAAAAATATATATATATATGTGTGTGTGTGTGTGGTGGGGTGTGTGTACAAACATTGGCAATAAAAACCAAGTTGCTATTTTTGAGAGATGATATGATTTTTCCTGTATTATACCAAAAAAGAATCTAAGATAAATGATGGTGTTACCAAGTTTGCATTTCACAAAAATCAATGAACAAAAGTCAAATGCAAATATAATTTTAAAACATAATATGTACTGTAGCAGGAAAGTACAAATTAGGATTTCAGTGAGATACTATTCTACACTCATGTGATTGGCAAAATGCAAAAAAAAGAAAAAAAAAGAAAAAACTGGCCTTACCATGTTTGGTAAGATTATAGAGCAAAGAGAGCCCTTACTCTCTAATGGTAGGAATATAAATTGTGCAATCCTTTGGAAAATTATCTGGTAACATTCTAAATAAATTTAGAAATGCTCCCACTTTATGGACTTGCAATTTCATACAAAAGTATATCCTAAAGAAACTTTTGCACATTTTTAAAATATGGCACCTACAAGAATGTTCATAGTTGGTCTGTTTTTACTAGCAAATGACTTGAAAGAGCAAAATTTCTATCAATAGCTGAATGAATAAATGATGCTAATACACCACATAAATTTGTGCATAAATAGTATGTATTACCATATGCAAGTGAAGATGAAGGAGTTACAGCTATAAATAAGAACATGGATGAGACTTAGAAGCATACTATCTAGTGAAAAAAACAAGTTAAGAAAGAATACTTGCAGTGTGATTCCATTTATACAAAATTTAAAAACCATGCTAAATTAAGCAATTAATTACTTAGGGATAGTAGTATGTGATAAAACGATATAGAATGGTGTCAGAATAAAGAACACACAATTTAGAACAGTGGTTATCACTGACGAGAGAAGCAAAGTAGGGCTAGAGAAAGTCCAGAAGGATTTCAAAGATTATAAAAATATATTTTTAATAGATGGTGGGGTGACAAATATATGCTGAATCATTATGTTTTATATCATTTATATATTTTATAAATTTTTAAAAATCTCTTCCACATTTAAGGTAAAATGAGTAGGTAGGGAAGGATGAGCCTAGGGAGAAGACAGAGACTATCGAGAGGGAAACACGAGCGTGGTGTCCAGAAGCCCAGGCCATGGTCTACGGTTGTACCTGCAGCTGGGACTTACGGAACTCAGTGGTGCTCCCTGAGAACAGCTTCCGTGCAGTAGACATCGGGTGGAGTAGAAAGTCAAGGTGAGAAATGGAACCAATGGGTATAGACAATGCCATCACGAAGTTTTGCCATGGAGAAGATAGGCAAGGAGTTGAGGAGCTGGAGATTAAATAGATTGGGAAGATTTTGCTTTGTTCAATGAGAGAGATGAACTGGGTTGAAACTATTGAGAAAAATCCACTGAAAGAGAGAACTTGAGTTTATAAAATGGAGGAGGGATAGTCAATGGCTTAGGTTTTCATAAGAAGGCTGGAGGAAGGAATATTCAAAAATAAATCCAGTTAGAAGATTCGGACCTAGGTAGAAGGAAGGTTGTCTCCTTCTCCTCGCTTTTTTTAAATGTTTTCTTTATTATTTATTTTATTTTATTTCTAAGTATTACAGAGGTACAAACATTCTGGTTACGTGAATTGCTTTTGTACAGTTTGATTCAAACTTATAAGTGTGCCCATCCCCCAGATAGTGTGCATTGTATCTCTTAGGTGGGAATTTACTCATTTCCTTCTCTCCCTTCTCACCTGCTTGATTTCTGATGAATTTTATTGCCACATGTGCACATAAGTATTGCTCACTTAGTTCTAATTTAATGGTGTGAGCATATGTGGTGTTTATTTTTCCATTCTTGTGATGTTTCACTTAGAATGGGCTACAGCTCCATCCAGGCTAATACAAGAGGTATTAGGTCACCATTTTTTATGGCTGAGCAGTACTCCACGGCATGCATATAGCACAGTTGATTAACCCACTCATATACTGTTGATGGGCACATGCGTTGTTTCCACACCTTTGCATTTGTGAATTTTGCTGCTACAAACATTTGAGTGCAGGTGTCTTTTTTATAAAATGTCCTTTTCCCCTTAGTTTCCCAGGTCTTGCTAGAAATCTGGACATCCTCACTTCTATCAGGGACAAGGGAAGCAAGTGGAGGTGAGCAGGAGGTTTGGTGGTGGGGAGCTGAGGGTTCCAATCATTCTCTCCCTTTCTCTGCAAAGAAGGATGTTTAGGGAAGGTGAGGAGGTGGATGTCTAAGATTGGAAGGATGTGGAGAAAGTCTGAAATGATCCTTGTAGATACAGAGAGTGAAGCGATCAAAGCTACAGGGTAGAGTTATCAAGTAGCACTGGGGACTGCATGAGGTGGCGGACCGCCCTGCCTTGCTGCTGGAGCCACGCTGGCAGCACTCAGCGCTACTCTAGTTCAGACGAGGAGCTGTGTTCATCCAGGGTTGACTGACAGTCCTCTCATTCGAGCATTTGTGGCTACCTTAAATTCAGAGGGAGACACACGAATGAATCAAAATATTTATTTATTCATTCGTTTGTCTCCCTCATGCTAGAAGGATGTCTCTTCTTACATGAGAGGCCCAGTCTGGAAGGCACAGAGAAGGCGTGTCTCCGGCTGGTGAGGAATCAAGTCTGGCTTTCCAGAAAGGGTTACCATGAGTTCAGCTTTGAGAAACGATTCAGCATCTGTTACCCATGCAGACTACCAGAACCAGGTGGTATTCAGTGAACGTGGAAGAAAAGGATATGCTTCCAAAATATCACGTTAGAATTTGAGGAAGACCTAATATAATGCCCCTAATTTAACATCTGGATAAAACACTTCTAGTTTTGTGAAAAGATACACAATTCCTGCAAGTTTACATAGTATCTGTGCAAATAGCACAACATTCCTCCTTTCTATGCCCTTTTCTAAAACAACCGGCTTCTACTACTCAGAGCTGCTGACCCCAAATTTGTACGCTAGTTCAGTACCAGTTGGCTATATTTTGATATAATAATAAGTGAGCTGATTAACACTGGACTTAAATCTCTTTCATCATGCAGACAGGAAGTTAAGGGCTAGGTAAGTATTTAACTCCTGCAAATTCACGGCAACTTCTGAGTCCAAGAGGAGAGGTCCTGAGCTTTTACAGAAAGTAAAAGCAGGTAAGTGGTCTGACTCTTTTTTCTCGCTAAAAAAATACTCATTGTCTGACCCAGCTGTTAGATCTGCTGTTTTGCACTATTAAAGCACTGCTCCTCAATGACCATTTTTCAGATCAATACATAATAAGGCTTGCCAGCCTGCCTAGCATAATATAACACATTGAACACATTGGCTGCTGGATTATTAAGCCCTTCTGTTCTGCAGGAGATGGCACAAGAGTAAGTGTTGAAATGAGAGAGGACAGGGGAGAAGTTATTTTCATCTTTCCAGCAAGAAATTGGGAGGAAAAAAAATTATAACGGCTACGGCTAAGGCTCACATTTGTTCTATGTCTTCAATTAATGCTACCTCTTCTTGACCACACCGCTTTGCTGAAAGGTATAGATTATCGATTGTGCAATCAGATAGACATGAATTTCTTTTCTACCACTGCCTGACTGTGGAAACTAGGGAAAATTATTCCATCTTGCCAAGTAACTTCCTTATATAGTATGTCTAAAGAGAACATAACTTACTTCCTAGGATTGCAAAGATTAAAGGAGATGAAAATAAATTTCACCTAATGAAGGTCCTTAATACTTTGTTTTGTAATATTATGTGAACTATATTTTATAGCACTTATGACATGCCTTGAATTTCAGTTACATGTGTTCATGTTATCTCTTCCAGTAGAATGTAAGCTTCTTAAGGACGGGATCACAACTTATTCATCTCTGGAGGCCAGCAGTATATATTACAGTTTCTTTCCCATAAATCAATGTAAATTAGAAAGTAATTACTTCATATTTTTATTATTACAACAGAATGGCCTTTAGGAACATGGCAGATGACTTCAGTGCACTAACCTTTTGGAGTGCAATGGTACCTGCACCAAAGGAGTGACATATTTGATGTGTGAAATGAATTTAGATATTATACTTGTATTTCATGATATGTTATGTTATTGGTCAAAGAACAATGCTTCTGCTTTTCTATAGTAAACCATTTAAAAGTCACCAGTGAATCACAGATTGCAAAATATGCCTTACTTCTCAGTATCAAGTTATAACTTGTAAGTCTCAGTTTTACTTTCCTTTTGAATTTTTCTTAGAAAAATATCGCCAAAAAAGTAAGAGTTCCTTTGATCTGACTTGATTATCAATTTTTCCCAATGTTTCTCTCTTTCTTTTCACTCAGTAGCATAGGATGTCACAATGACCTTAATAGTTTTTTAATGAAAGAAATTAGTTGCAGAAAGAACAATCTGCCACAAGAAGGAAAAAAAGAACAAAAGTCAGACAACTAAAATTTCATGGGAGGCCCTTCTCCTTTGCTTTGACAATATGTACTGTGCTAGAACGTTCCTATCCTGTGATATTAAATTTTAATATTGAAAACAAAATTTTTTCATCTCCCAAATGCTCTTTCTTGTTATGGAGCTATATTGCTCTACTTGTAAATTTGTCACCTCTGATAATGGACAAACTCCTTACAACTCTTTTCCTGCAAAGCCGAAAGCATTGTATTGCATGAAATACTGCTTTCAGGCTACATGTTGATGGGAGCACATGTTCTCATTTCTAATATTCCGTGTGCGTGTCCTCCTTTTTGGATTGTTGGCTATTTCATGACAGGCACTGAGGTCAAAATGGTCTTGTCTGTGTCATCAATTCAAGTCTCCTGCATGTTTTCCAGTGGATAGATAGTGTTCAATAAACTCTTTTGACACAAATACAAAAATTTCATTATTTTTTATAAAACTTGATAAAAACCATGTATTGATATTCAAGATACTTGTAACATTACTTTTGGCTTCACCAGTCTCAGGATTATCTGCTCTTTTGATACCAATTTGTGATGATTCAAATAAAATCAAAGAGGTGGGCTAAGGATTCAGGCTAGTCAGGGTAATTTTTTTAGGAAAATATTTGCAAAATAGATGATCCCCTGCCTATCTTCTAAACTGACCTAGAGTCAGTAGAGACATAAATTCAAGCCAATAATTGAGACAACTTAGCATCAAGCCAACTTTCCACTGGTTTTAGTCTGACCTTTAAGGTTGGTGCTAAGAAACTGGATTATACTTGGTCCCTGTGAATGAATTACACCCTGGTGCTACATGTTCATGAACTGGCTTCTATGTCTTTTTTTGCTTTCTTCTGGCTTCTCCAACTGCATCTAGATTGTAGCCATGTTTCTTGGGCTCAGAGTTCTGCTCTTGAAACTCCACCATTGTTGCCAGGACCTGCTATGTCCTAAGCACCTCTTTGCTGTCAATCAACTCTCTACTTCTGGGTGGTTTTCAAATATTTTCTTGGAATCATGCTTTTCCCAACCACGTGCTGCTCAGGTTGTCCAAAGCAGTTTCTCTGTCACCTGCAATAGTGCAGTTATCTCCACACTCCCTCACTCCCTGGGCCCAGCACAGACTGGTCAAGGTCTAACATAATTGGCCGGAAGGCTAGCGCTGACTCTCCACCAGCTCTGAGCCGAAAATGCCCCAGTTCCACTGAGTACCCATAAAGACATCAGAGCCAATGTTAATATTTTACACGAAAACTCCATATTTTATGAATCCTGCTTTTCCAGATGTGGTTGAATTATTTTTTCTAATAAAGATGAAATGTAGGGGTATATTTTAACTTACCAAAGCCTTGCTCAAAGAACTAGGACTAACACCCCAGCCTCAATAAATCTAAGGTTAAAAAAAATGAGGACTAGTGGGAGGAAAGACTTTGTTTACCTGGGACCAACCATTTCAGAGACATCTGGATGCAAAACTCAGACTAATTCAATGCAACTTTATATGTAAGCAATTGTTTTGGCCACTCATCATCTATAATAGAATGCTCAGTAATTAAGGTAAATATTTCAAATGAGCAACTATGAAATCTTTCAGAAATGAGCAAGCTAAAGATTATTGCAATTTTGGTTTTTTTCCTAGTCTGTAACTTTCCACAACAGATGTCTATGTATACTCTGGCATAAAAAGAGATTTCTGTTATTTTAGAGGGCAATGGACATGGTAGGTGCCCCTTCTGGCAGACTTATTTTTTTAAGCCATAGAAAGTAAATATTTATTAAAAGTTTCCCAGCTAACAGTTCCTTTCAATCAGCAGTCTCCTTTAAGATTTGATATCCTTCTGTTATTCCCTTAAGAACTATTTTAGCTTCAGTCTGCATTTAATATTGAATTTGCACCAGGGAAATTCATTAGCTACAAAGAGTACACGAATTTCTCTGCTTTTCCATTCTTTTAATTCAGCCTAAATCACTATGTCCCAGAGTCATACCAAATATGCCTGGGGGTTGAGGCAGAGAAAGGGTGGAGGGAAGCAGAACCCAGAAAGGGGCCAGATAAGGGAGGGACTGGGCATTCATCTGGGCTATCTGCAATTCGGGGATGCGGGGGCAGGCCTGGAGGCGACAGAGGAAGAGGGAGGAACTGGGCACTCCAGTGGGTCAGCTCAGACACGCAGCCTCAGAACCCACCGGTTCTGCAAAACCATCTTTCTACACCGAAATGCATGTGACTTTCCTCCAATGCTGTGTATAAATGATAAATCTCCTCTACAGAGCCTCTGTTTTAAATAAGATCTGTGTTAACAATCAACTTTGGAAAGGGTATTTATCTAGACATGACTTTAATCCAGGATCAAAGCTCTCTGCTGTGTCCCGGCTGTCACGGGGAGGTGAGGAGCATGGGGTGGACCTCAGCAAGGCTGGAGTGCCAGCGGACCACCCCCTTCTTCACAGCCTGCGCCAGTGCTGCTGGTAACAAGAGCTGGGAAGATGTGGCATTGGGTGGGGAACCGCCCTCAACAGATCTTCAAGATCCGATGTGAGAAAATGGATGTGAATGTGCTTTAGAAATTGTGAAATGTTAGCATGAGATGTCACCATTATTTTTAGGGGATGGTCTTCATTAAATGGATTCAGCTAAAATTAGGCAAATCCTCAATGTTGCTGAGACTCCATTCATTTGAATTTTAAATTCATGTTTGAATGACTTTTTTACTTTCCAGTTCATCGCTTTGGTTTCAAGTAGCCACCAGCCAAGATCTAAGATACCAAAATAGCAGGGAATTAGTGAGGCTCAGCAGTGAGCCTTCTTGCTTTTAGTTCAAATCACACTAAACCATGAGGGTCCATCCAAATTTTAGGATTTTCAGAGAGACGCTATTATGTTCCTGTGTAAAGCTTTCTACTTGGTGTAGAGCATTGAAAATATGGAAAGTGCATTAAAAACTCCAGTGTTTCTTGAATGGACAGCCACCTTCTCCTCTTCACAGAGTATTGGGGGTTTTCTGGACTGACAAGACATAATGAAGTGGTTTTGTAGAACAGAAAGTGCTGCCCATGTGAACGGCGCTGGGTCCCTCCTGGGAACGGCACAGCCCGAGGGTGTGGTCACAACAGCAGCCCTCTCCAGAAGGTCAGGTGTCATTGCAAAGCTCTATTTATTCTGCAACATGGCCTCTGACCAAGGCTGGAGAGAAAACCCAAACATTTATTGCACTTCCAAAAATCCCACTGGCACCCTTGGACTGTAAACTCTCAACATTCAGTGCTTGGCTTACTTATCTGTGTCCTTGGAGCCCAGCACAGTGCTAGCTAGCTAGGCAGCAGCTGTCCACGGATGAGTGCTAAAGCTAACTGCTGATGAGATTAGCACCTGTCGTTTGAAAGCCGTCTCCCCGTCCCATTCCACTATGAAGTTGACACGCTGCTCTAACCTGGAATTGCTCCTTCACTAGGACACTCAAAAAATGCATTTATAGTCTTAAAGCTTGTTTGTAGTGAAAATGACACAATGAAGTCACCTAGATGAGGCACAGCAAAAGCACAGCTTTTTTACTCTGTCTCTCTCTGCTCCCGGCATTGCAGTCGACACGGCTGGTCCCTCAGGACGTTCCTTTCCTGTGGACCTCTCGGACCACAGAGCCTGCTCCGCCCTGAGCTTGCACTTCAGAAGAAACTGCCTTCCCTTCTGGATCTAGTTTGTCCTCATCATTTTGTGGATGGGAAAACTGAGATTCAAAGTTTTAAATGACTCTCCCAACAGTTAGGTGAGGGAGGTGGGATTAGCTCCTAGACTTCGATGGGATCTCTCTCTCTCTCTCTCTCTCTCTCTCTCTCTCTCTCTCTCTCTCTCTCTCTCTCCCTCCTCCCCTCTCAATTCAGATTACTCAAGCTTCTTTTTTTTGTTACTGTTTTGGAGAAAAGAGTAGGAACATAAGGATTAAACAAAAAGATAAACTTTTGACACATATACTTTTTTATTTATTTTCTTCTATAATCATGAGCAAAATGGGGACAGATTTACTTTAAAATTCTTAATAAAAAATGTAAGCTTGAAGTTGTTTATTTTTAACTGTCCCTTATTGTCACTTCATAAAGAGCATTCTGGCTGCATACTTGCTGTCATATGAAAATAACTTTCTTTAACACGTTGATGTGACTATATGTGAATTTTTACCATGAACATAGTGTCTAAACAATAATAATAGGTACTAGTAGTACTTTAAAAGTCAGAATGCTTAATGATAAAAATCAAATATGAGGTCAAAAAATTCTACTTCAAAACATTTCTACTTGAAGATCCTATCAGAATACCAACAGATCCTCCAGGAATCTTTTAGTAATAAATGAAGCAAAGGCAAATTTGGCCCACACAGGTGTTTGTCTCAGCATGGCAGCTTCCCAGGGAGTTGATTGTCAGAACAAATGTTGGCTTCTCTTGCTGTGCCTCGAGGACAGTGCCCCAGAGATGGGGGGCTACGGGCAGTATGGGTGTCTCAGGGTTTCTTCAGCCCAGAGAAGACCTATTATGACCACCAGGTCTCCTGGGGTCAGGACCTGCACGCCTGGGGCTGGGATGTAATTGAATTACTGCTGGTACAGGGAGCAACATCCCTGACCTAAATTCAGTATACCTGTCTGCCAGCTTTTGGCACAGGTTGGCTCATAATTCAACTCACATTTTAAAATCTTAATTTCTATGATAATAGGGTCTGCCAAGTTCACCAGTCAGCCAAGGTCTTAGAAGAATTTTAACCAAAGGACAGAATTTCCATCTGGTGTTGGCTGAATCCTGAAACTGTGGCTGCTACTGCTGCTGCTCCTCCTTGGATACATTTATTTCAGGACTGACCACATTTGGAGATTGCTTATAAATCATAAGGTAGCATCATCATTGGCAGCCATAACTGACAAGGATTAGTCTGTTCATTGAAAAGGTAGAAACCACGTGTGTCCAGGGTTTAAATGACCAGGTCAGAATCACTCATAACTTTGCAGAAAAACTGAGAAAAATGCTTCGCTTCCATTCTAATTTGCCATTTTGCATCCCTTGGTTTCCCAGAGGACTGCTATTCTCAAACAAGAGCCCCGAAGACCTTGGTGTGAGAGGCTGTGAGTGGTGACCCTCCCCTGGTCAAATCACTGGAGGCAGCAGGAGGCTGTGGTGACCTTAAGTTGCTTTTGATATCCATGACATTTCCTTTTCTGTAGAAAATGGCACTGAGGGGTATGGAATTTACCCTCATTTTAACCTCTGTTTCTTACATGCCAGCTGGTCTATGGGGTATTTGCCCAGGGGGATTAAGCAGACGCCCCATCTAGTGGCTTCGTGAGTACCCTGCTCTCCCTCTCTCAGCATCTTGGGCCTTTTTTGCCCAAATACCCTGCTGCTCTGCGGCTCGTGCATTTACTTCCACAGGAGCCAGAAAAACTGCCAAGGTTACTGCTTTCAAAGCCCTAATGCCATGATGACATTTTCTCGAAGTAAATTTTAGCAAATCAGCGCTCCCTTCATCTCATTCATTATTCTAATAGCATCCTCGGAAAGGGCTGGACACGAAGCTTGTACAAATCAGTGTTGCACCTCCTTGCCAATTACTGTTTATCCTGCCCTAAAATATTCCTCCCACTCACAATAGTAATGCTGTAAAGAGAACACAATGTATATAGCAATTTTATTTTGAAGAGTGAATTAAGGAATCTATCAAAGCACTAACAGGCTGGGAAATACATAACAATAACAACACTTTTTACTTCTATGGGTTCTATCCACCAGGGGAATTATGGATGCTTTATATAAAACACAAGATTAAAATAGCAATTAAAATACTACAAACCCAGTGAAAGGAAGCAGAATAATGTAAACAAACAACTGTGTCATGTGAAGTTCTCTAAGAAAACACTAATCAAATTGCTGTGTCTTGTTTAAAGAATCTAAAGGTAGAACATCCCTCAGGGAGGAGACAAAAAGGTTCCACATCTAAGAACCACAACAGTCTGGGTCTAGTCTCTCTGTCCGTGTCTCGACACCACCTATGAGCAGGAGATGATAGGAAGGGTCTCAGGCTAGAGGTGGCTTTTGGATTCTTGCGATTAGAGCTTTATCAGTTAGATTTAAATTAAACCCAAAAGAGGAAAAAAATTACCTTCATTATAAAAAAAGATAGTCATAAAATTCATGAAAAGAGAATTTTTCTAAGTAAGATCTTGATGGGCATTAATTACATCGATGATGTACTGTTGTTCTACCTATATTCCAACATACGGAATGTTAGTGCCCATATTAAACTCCAACATCATACCATCAAGTGCCCGCAGTTGTGACTATTTAGAGACCCATTATTCAAATTGCACCAAAAATGCTAAATTGAGATCCTAGGATAGGTATCTCTAATGTGGCAGAAATAACTGTAGTTTGGGAGTTTATATTTATTTGTTAAATATGCAAAGCAATTCTAATGAGGTTGAAATTGACCATTGAGTAAATGAAAAAAAAATCAAATTTATTACTTAAAGGTCTGATGTCATGAACTTTAAAAAAATAAAGGTGGCTGGGTGTGGTGGCTCATACCTGTAATCCCAGAACTTTGGGAAGCTGATGTGGGGGGATTGCTTGAGGCCAGGAGTTTGAGACCAGCCTCGGCAACATAGTGAGAACCCATCTCTACAAAAATAAATTTTTACAAAATTAGCCAGGCATGGTAGTTGCAGTCCCAGCTCGTCAGGAGGCTGAGGTGGGAGGATCGCTTGAGCCCAGAAGTTTGAGGCTGTAGTGAGCTGTGATCCTGCCACTGCACTCTAGCCCAGGAGACAGAGCAAGACCCCATCTCAAAAAAAAAACAACTACAAAAAACAAACAAATAAACAAAACCAGACAAAAGTTTTATTCTAGGCTGTCAAAGTATGAATTATTGGTACTATATTTAACTACCTTGAGGAAATGGTTTAGTAACCTATATCAACAGAAATATTCTGGGCTAGTCTCCTATTTTCACATGGAAATCTCTCATTTTTTCCATTGAAAAAACACTGAGTCAGAGTAAACACGGCAACAACTTTATTGTATCCACACCTAAAAGCCACAGAACAGGTTTAGAAGGGGGTACGTTTTAAACTAAAAAAAATCACAAGAGCCTCATGGCTAGAAGCTTTTTGGAATAATTATCCTCATTTGACCATGAAATTAAATTGTGCTAGGACAGGCTGTTTCAGAGCCAATCTGAACCAAGATCTACAGATTTAATTCAGTAGTTGGTAGACTACTCTGGACCTCAAAACGAGGAAAATCCATAGCATTATTAACATAATCAACTGTGGAAGCTCTTCTTGTCCTCAGGTTTTTTCTTTTTTCTTCTTTTAGCTAAATTACAGAGACATTTTTGGTTATTTCAGGATCTATATAAAATTTCTTTTACCTTCCAGCATGCAAGGGAAATAAAAAGAATTTTAAACCTAGCTAACTTCAATTCTTTAAAAATGATTGTATGTCCCCAGTGACTTCTTTCTGTTTAACCTGGGGATGTTAACGGGAAACTAGGTTATCATCTATTATATGTTAAGAAATTTGGGTCCTCTTCTTAGCTGTGATACTTCTCTCTACCCAAACGGAGTTAGAGCCTAAGACCCTACAGATTAACTCCTGTGATTCCCTCTATGATCCAGCTTCCTCTCACTTTCCAGCCTCATGGCCAGCCGTCCCCCTTCCTCTGATCCATTTATACTGGGCTTATTTTAATTCCTTGAATATCATGTTCTCTTTAGCTGGCCAGATCAATCTCATCTCTCACCCTTTCCCGTTTTGCTTGGCTAATTCCTATTTTTCCTTCTTTTGCTCCCAAAAGCCCTCTGTAAGCCCCTCCCTAGCACTCCAGGTTGCATCCAGGTCCTCTCCCACATGGTCCCTAGCATCCTTTGTCTACCCCAGGGGTGGGGAAGCTTTTCATGTTGAAAGCCTGCATCAATTTAGCTGTAATCAAATAAGGCCACATTTGAGAAACTTCTATCAGATATACTCTTAAAAAGTACATTATTTTGTAAAAATCAAATACTATGTACTTAATAAATTCAAAAAATGAAAATTATTTGTTAATTTTAAAGTTAACTGACCTTTTAATGACTTTGTTGTGTCTGCTTTTTGTTGGAAAGCATTTGAATATTTGGTTGCAGAATGGATGTCTGCAGTTTCAGCTGATCCTCTAGATGGGTATCAGTCTCTGTGACCTTAAGGGCATCTTGATTTGGGTAGTTAGAAAAATGCAGATTTGCAGCAGTAAGTGGTTGAAAAGCAAGAAAGCATTTT